>JANJEY010000004.1:35459909-35474563 GCA_024703695.1 Erythroxylum cataractarum | reverse complement strand
ATGTGATTGTTATAGTAAAGAATAAGAATATGATAAATAAGAAGAATCAAGTAATGTGATATTAGTATGAGTTTAAGTTTAAGTTTTCCAAAGAGGGAAAATTGTTTTGATTTGTATGAAAGATGAAAAAAAAAGGTTTATACCGATTCGGATAGATTAAGTCATAAGTTTTCCAACGCTATGATTAAGACATTTGTATCGGATGTTGGTTTTGGTTTTATTTGCTTCGATTTGATCCGTATTTGTTTCATATCTCTATTATTCAATAAATTGATTTCGACAGCTTATTCGATTTCTTTTCCGATTCATGTGTTTACTTCGCTTTGATTCGTTGTATGATCCGATTCATTATTTTTCGTTCTGTTTCGGATTCGATTTAAGAGTGATCATGTTCAGTTTAAGCAGTGGGATTACGAGTGTTAAGTTTAAGCAGTTGGGTTCCGGAAACGGGATCCAACAATAACAATATTATCATTAGAAGAAGTTATTAGATCTCTTCTAACATACAAAACAAGGCTCTAAAAGACGCAATAAGAAACAAAACTTCCAAAGAAAAAAAATTAACAGTCAAAGATTTAAAGGAAGAATCAAGCAAGGAGGAAGAGACATAATCTAATGAAAGTAATGAAGAAAATATTGGCTTAATCACTAGAAGATTAAAAAATTTCTTGAAAAAAAATCCCCAAGAGAAAGGATTTCAATAAAGGTAAAGATGATTTAAAACATAAATCATCTAACATTATCTACTTTGAATATAGAAAACCTGACCATATGAAGTCATAATTTCCTCTACTTAAATATAATGAGAAGTATGAAAGTAACTAAAATAAGGAGAAGGACAAGAACAAAGCATTTAAACTTGGGATACATAAGTGAATCCAAAAATAAGCAATCAAAAAGGAGAGATAGCACACATGTTCTTTACTACTATAAATAATGATGAGATAACATCTAACTCCAATACTTGTTTCAAAATTTTAGAAATCATGAGTAAAAAAAGTAAGAAATTATCTTCCAAACTAGTTTGATGCATGCACGAATGAGAATGAAAAGATAAAAAGTGAATTGTATAACATTAAAACATCCAAAAAAGTGGTCATTAATGACTATCATCCTTTTAACACTTTCAAATATAAAAATGAGACATTAAAAATGATATTAATAGTTTTAAGGATTCATTATCAAAATTTAGAAAAGAGAGTGAAAAAATAGAAAATATGCTAGGAGTTCAAAAGAATTATAATGGTAGGCATGGAATATGATATAACCATGGAAGTGGAGCTAATTTTAGGAACTTTTTTGTAAAGGACAATATTTATATAGCAAAGAACCATTATTTAATATTAAAAAATGAGTACAGATGTTAGACTCCATTTTTGGAGATCAACAATCCGGAGTCATAAACCTTGAGCTGATAACCCTGTCATCTCACAAGGGTGATGTGCCCACACTAGTCAAACACCCAAAATCATAATTGAATTCTTCAAAAAAATTGTAGCTTCACATCTGTAGTTTCATTTGAAGCAAGAAATATCTCAATTGGAACTCTATAGAAGAAGTTATGCTTAAAAAATCAAATTATGTTCACACCTTAATCATGTTACAAATCTCTGATTGAGTTCGTTCTTGGACTATCTGAAATTATGCTTCTATATCTACAACATTCATGAAGATCATAAAGTGATGTTTTGCCATTTACGAAGTCAAAAATCATAATTTATTAAGGTTGTCCCATGAATGTCCGTTTAATGGACATTGTCGAGGCTGGGAGTCATTTTCACTCGAGAATGTCTGTTAAATGGACCTACAAGTCCGTTTAACGGACATGGGAGAAGCTGGGGGTCTTTTTGACCCGTGAAGGTCCGTTTATATGGGGATTTCCCAAACCCCTTTAAGCCACTCTAATGCTTCCTACCTTTATTCTAACATCATATTCAATCATAATCTTCCCAAATCCAATTCCTCTAGTGCAAACTCACTTCATATCAATTCAAACACCAAATTTATCTCATAAATCTCTCAATTATCAACCCATTTGATTAATCAAAACTACAATTAAACCTCATTCTCCATAGTTGGTCTATACACACATCCTATGCAGCATTACAACTTGTAATGATCATAACTTTCCACCTTGATATCCAAAAATTTTAAGTTTTATATCTTTGGAAAGCTAGAAAAATCATCTTCAACTTCCATGAAGACAACTTGGTCAAATTCATCCTAAATTATTCCAGAATTTCCCTTGAACTTAGAATACAAATCCTACCCCCATGAAAAGCATAAAAAATCCATTATAAAGACTTTGGAAAGCCATGAACAAACATAGTGCATATGTATTTCATTAACATCTAAACCAATAAGAGTTTAACAACATTTTAGTGGGCATTTTGAGCCACTTACATCATAATCCAAAAAATACTAACTTTACAAAATCTAGAATCGCTGAAAATGCGACTAAAGCATTGTTTTACAAAAATTAACTTAAATACAAAATAAGTCAATTCTAGATTAATGCCTTTATGCTCAATCACTCGATCTCGTACTCCTCACCTGAAGATGGGACAAAATGGGAAGGGGTGAGCTTAAAGCTCGTGAGTAACAGTTTTATAAACGATAATAAGCAAAAACCATTTGAAACTTTCATGATCATAGCCAAACCTCATTGAAATCCATAAAACATTCATTTCTCAAAACTGTCAACTTGTCAGGAAAATTCACAACTCACACAAGTCAAACAACCATCAAACTTATCAACACTTGTAAACACAAAAACTTATCATATTGGTTGGGGTAAATCCATAAACATGACGAATTACACAATTCTATATAATGGTCCTCTGTAGTCGTAAACTTGAGGGAGTCCATGAAGGAGCTTTGTGCCACTAGTAGGCAGGCAAGAGAAGCCTTTTCTTGGTCAACGTACATGTGACATTTCTTGAATGGAATACACCAAACCCACATAACATGTAATTCATGAATTGAAAATAGTTTACCCACTAGGCACATTTTTGAAAACTTGACTTTCATGAGCATGAACTATTCATATGCACATCTATCATCTTTTCACAATTCCACAACCAAAATTATTTTCCAATCATAATAATCCTTTCTCAAATCATGTGAAGGAAACATATACCACAATTATGAAGCATTTAGCAATAATTCTCATATGAACTCAAAGATTCATTCACAAAGTTCACATACAAAAAGCATGTAGCACATTCTCAAGCATTTAAAGAACAATAAATGCACTTTTATAAGGTAGTTGGAAAATCAATTAATTCCATCTATTTGAAGAACATTAATGGCTTATTAACTTAATTATAAAAAAGTCACCCACCTTAATTTCCTTGCTTGAAAACCTTGCTCAAAAAAGCCTCTACTCTTGCTCCTCTTGCCTCTCTTAATTTTCTTCAATATTGACAAAAACCCCAAATCAAAAGGAATTCAAATTGGACAACCCAAAGAAGTATATTCATAAAATTGACCCTAGAATACCTAAACTCATACATTTCCTAAGCTCTTTAAACCAAAACCCTTCCAAACATCCAAATATCTAAATGCAAACTTACCTTGAATCTCCACCAATTAATGGATTTCTTAGCTCTAATGGAAGCTCTAATCTTTCTCTTCCTTTTTCCCTTCTTGTTTAACCCCAAGATCCCTCTTGAAGGTTAAGAAAAATAAAAAACTAACTTAGCTTCTTTCTCTCCTGTCTTGTCTCCTCACTTGACACTCTCTCTCTCTTCTCTTTCTTCAATTTTCGTTTCTTCTTCTCCTAACACAAGCCAACTAGTTTCCTCTTACTCTTACACCCTTAATGAACATCAATTGTCCATTTTACCCCTTCCCTCATGCCTTAAGACTTTAATTCTTAAGTGATCTTCCTAAACTACCCCTCATGCTACTTATCACCTTAACTCTTTAATTCCCTTAATGTAACATCCCAGATCACCCGTTTACAGAAATTGTCCGCTTTGGGCCTTGGCCCAGCCAAGCCCTCACAGTGTTGTTTTTCCCAAGGCCTTCCCAGGAGGTCACCCATCCTAGAACTACTCTCTCCCGAGCACGTTTAACCTCGAAGTTCTGATGGGATCCAGTCCGTTAGGCCCTGAAAAACGCGTCTGTAAGGGAGGCCTAACCTCTTACCAGTCCAACCGGCCCAAAAACTGGCTCTGATATCACTTATAACATCCCAGATCACCCGCTTACAGATATTGTTCGCTTTGGACCTTGGCCCAGCCAAGCCCTCACGGTTTTGTTTTTCCCAAGGCCTTCCCAAGAGGTCACCCATCCTAGAACTACTCTCCCCCGAGCACGTTTAACCTCGGAATTCTGATGGGATCTAGTCTGTTAGGCCCTGAAAAACGCTTCTGTAAGGAAAAGTCCAACTCTCTATTCAGTCCTACCAACTCGGGTCCTGGCTCTGATACCAATTGTAACATCCCAGATCACCCACTTACAGATATTGTCCACTTTGGGCCTTGGCCCAGCCAAGCCTTCACGGTTTTGCTTTTTTTAAGGCCTTCCCGGGAGGTCACCCATCCTAGAACTACTCTCACCCGAGCACGTTTAACCTTGGAGTTGTGATGGGATCCAGTTCGTTAGACCTTGGAAAACGCATCTGTAAGGGAGGCCTCACGACCCGGTACCACATCGGGTCCATAACGCTTAACTTATATCATATCATATTACTCACATTAACATGTTAATTAACTTCAACATACATTAATCTAGCAAGACCCCAAAATAATCTAATCATGCTTATTCAAATAAATAAATACATTTAGGGACTAACAATAGAGTATCCACATCAAAGCATCATGCTTTTATATATGGATCATAATTATAAATCAAGCATCATTCTTTCATTTATGGATTATAGTCTAGATATAGGATTAAATACTATCAAGTAAAGAATAGGCATAACTTCTATGACAACATACACATCCACTCATATCCTTTTAGACCTTAAAGAGGCATACATCAAGTTTTCATTCATAGTAGACATTGTGCATATAATAAGCAAGCATTATGCTTTCATATATAAATCACAATCTAGGCATAAGGTTAATACAGTCAAGGAAATAATAAGCATAACTTCTACAATAACATGCAAATCCACTCATACCCTTTTAGACCTTAAAGAAGCATACAAGAAACTTTCATTCATAGTAAATAACATAGATATAATCTTGATAGGAAATTTTACTATCTTAGAAGAACATTCAACTCCTTTAATTCCCAAAGGAAGATTTCTCATTATGTATACACAAATATAGTTAAAGAAATGCATCCATGAATCATCACTCCATAGTATACCATTTTTGTGCCAAATATGGACATATTGATAGATTTTTTCTAGATAAAGAATTGAAATCAAACCCTTAAAAAGTGTAGACTAAAAAAAAGGTATCTAATAATAAAATAACCAAGCTAATTTGGGTACCTAAAACATATTAATTACTTTGTTTTGTAAGGTTTTTAGAAAAGAAAGAACAAATAGAATGTAGTAGAGATGACAATATTATTTTTAAAGATTTGATGTTTTTTTTATCTTAAAAAATCTAAACTTCTTGTGTATAAGAAAATTTTGAAAATATTTATATAAGATATGGAAAAATTAATCCTTAAAGAGAACAAGAATGATTATCAAAGACTATTTAAAAATTCAATTATTAAACCAAGTAAGGTAGATGGAAAAGATAAGATTCTTTTAAATGGATTGAAAATTAAAAAATAATCTTCATTCAAATCATCATAGGTAATATTCAACAAAATGTAATTAATAGTTCATGATTTAGAAATATATGATATCTTGCATTCATGTGTCAATTTGAGTTTAAATCATTAGCGATGAATGTTTAGGTTTACATTATGAATGAGAAATTGAACATTTCTTTGGTCTATTATGGAACTACATTTAGAGATTATGTATAAATAGGGTTATTGAGTTAGATTTTATTAATATACTAGACCAATTGTGGTATAGATTCATTAAACCAATGAATGATGTTATTAGGATAGAATTGGATATGATTTCATGTGATTAAAGTAATGTTAAAATAGTATTGAATTTATTTTCACATGAATTATTAAGCATTCTTATGTTTTATTTTGGGTTTTCAGGTCTGTTTTACAAGTCTTTATGTCAAATTAGTTAACTAGCATTGTATGGTCTACTAATGTTATAAAGAAAAACAAAATTTTATATTCAATGAGTTCGTCCATCATTTGGTCAAAGTTATGGTCATTTGCTTACTTACATTATTCTATTAATATCTTCTAGTTGTCGACTTGTTAAGCAAGTTTTACAACTATAAAACTCTCAATATTTCATAAGCACACAGTGTTGCACCCAAATTTTTTTTTTATGAATACGCATGATTGAAATAATTTTGAGGTTTAGATAGATTAATCATTTTGTAATTATTTAATTATGTCAAAGTTAGTGAGATTTATTTAATTATGTTAAAGTTATAAGGTCAAGGGTACTTTTGGTAAAACACTTAAGAATAAAAGATACAAGGCATATAAGGAAGGGAAAATGGGCATTTTACATTCATTAAGGGTAGGATTGGAAGATGAAAAGGTTGTCTTGCAAAATGAAGAAGAAAAACCTGATTTGAGGGAGAGAAGAGAGAAAAAATGAAAATAGAAGAGAGGAGAAGAGAGTTTTGGTAGTTTGAGAGAAAAGAAGAGAGTTGAGATAGGGTTTCATCATTCCTTAGCTTTTGAGAGAGATTTTGAAGTGATTCAAGAAGAGAAAAAGGTAGAGGAAGAGAAGAGCTTCCATTTGAGCCAAATATCTCTTCGTTTGGTGAAGAATCAAGGTAAGATCATTTTGAATCTTTTGGATTTTTGGAAGGATATTAGTTCATGGAGTTTGGAAAATGCATGGTTTAAGAATTCTAGGACCAATTTTAGTGATTGTGCTTTGTGAGATTTTTAATTTAAAACCCTATTAAGTGAGATTTTTGTTAGTGCATAAGGGGATCAAGAAAGGCAAGCGAAGCAAGAGAAGATACATTTTGAGCAAGTTTTTAAGCAAGGAAATCAAGGTAGGTTACATATTTATAATAGAGTTATAAGCCACTAATGCTTTTTCAAATCAAGAAAATAAAATGATTTCAATTACTTCATAAAATGTTGCTTTTAATGTTTTTGAGTAATTTGAGAAATTGTTACATGTTAGTGTATGAATTTTGATGATCAAATGAAAAAAGGTTTTGAAATATTTATGTTATGCCTTGAGCTATGTCATGGAATTTTATATAAATCAAAAGAACATAAAAGTTTGAGCATATTAGGAAATGATTTGAGCATGGATATGTGCTTTGGTCAGGGCAAGAGAGGAACTCGTTTCATTAGTCATGTGAATGTTGACCTATAGCCTTCTCCCAGTTGCCCACTTGGGGCCACTAGATCTTGAGAAATCGGACTCATTTTGTTTACGGTGTAAACTTCAGTTTCTTCATTTTGTTCCATGGAACTCTCGAGCCATTTGATTACACATTGCATCTTTGAATTGTCAAGTATGCTGCATAAATTAAGTGTTCTGCATTGATGGTTAAATATATATGCTATGTTGATGTGATAATATTTTGACTATGAGTTTTGAGCTAGAATTGTGAATTTGACTAAAAATTTGAGAACGAATTGTTTTATGAATTCATTATGACTTTTATATGACAAATAAACATTTCAACGATTTTGTTTATTCTCCGTTATGAACCTGTTATCCACAAGCTTTCAAACTCACTCCTTTTTTGTCTCATCTTCAGATGATAGCTAAGAGATTAAGTGATCAAGATTCTGAGGGAATTTCTCCAAATTTTCTTAATTTGTATTTTGAGTTGGTTTTGGGAAAGCACAATATTTTAATCGTTTTTTAAGTTTATTTGTTCAAGAACTTTTTGTAAGTTAAGATTTTGAAACGATAATGTATTGTGGCTTGAAATGCCATTAAAGATTTGTAAAACTTTGTTCTTTTGATGTTAGTGAAATATGAATTGTGTATAGATGATATTGAGTTGGAATCAGATATACTTGAAGACGTTATCAACTTGAGATGATTATCGACTTGAGCAGATGGTTTTTTGAACATGAATTATTGTATATATATATATAAGTGAGATGTTATGGAAAAGAAAATTATGACTGATCAGATGTAGTTGAATATGATGAGTTAAATGAGTTGATATTTGAGAGTTTAATGAAGTCAATTTGGTAGCTGAATGGTTATGCTCAGGACATTCCTAATTTGCACAGTGTAAATTTCAAGTCTTCCATAAGGGTAAATTTCATGTTCTGATTTCAGGAGAAAAATTGTATTGATTTGTTCTAAATTATACAAAGTTGTTTGCTAAAAAGTTATAGCTTATCTTTCTAACTTTCCAATCGTATATAGTATGAAATTTTTGAACATTGGAATCAAAAGTTATGATCTTTATAAGTAGAGGTGCTTTGGAGACTGTAATTAGTGATTCAGAACTTTTGGTGATGTGAGAAAGACCCTGTAGAAACCCCATCGTCTGGTATACTGTAGATTGAAACCTTCCTTCTTATCCATTGTAGACTGAAACCTTCCTTCTTATGCACTATAGACTGAATTATCTTATCCATTGTAGACTGAATCATCTTATGCACTGTAGACGAAATCATCTTATACACTGTAGAAAAATTGTCTGGTCTAATTTTGACAAAATCTATCTTCAAAATCTTCATGAAAGTTGTAGATCTTGAATTTTTCTTTCAACCCATCTAAGAATGATCTTGATTTGATATCTTCAGAGAACATTATGCCAATCGTTCCAAAATAAGTATTAGACTAAAATCGTCCTTCTTATTCACTGTAGATTCAGTCATCTAGGCTATCATTTAGTCTATCTTCTGGTCCAGTTATGACCCTTTAAATGACAAAATCTCGCTTTTATGTCTTCATAAAAGTTGTATATCTATAAGTCCTCTTTCAAACCATATAAAAATGACCTCGATCTGATATCTCCAGAGAAAGTTATGCTATTGTTCCAAAAGTCTTAGATTGAAACCTTCCTTCTTATCCACTATAGACTGAATCATTTTGCCTATAGTCTAGTCCAGTTCTTACCTTTTAGATGAAAAAATCTCACTTTAATGTCTTCATGAAAGTCTATAAGTCCTCTTTCAAACCATCTAAGAATGACCTTGATCCAATATCTTTAAAGAAAGTTATGCTAATTGTTCCAAAATAGGTCTTAGATTAAAACCTTCCTTCTTATCCACTGTAAACTGAATCATCTGGCCTATCGTCTGTTCCAGTTTTGACCCTTTAGATGGCAAAACCTTGCTTTAGTTTCATACAAGTTGTAGATCTCGAATTCCTCTTTGAAACCGTCCTAATATGACCTCAATTTGACATCTATAGAGAAATTCATGTTAATTGTCCCAAAACAGGTTCAATATGAATGAGGACAAAACCTTGTTTGATTCTTTTGGCCATAACTTTGTTATCCAACCTCCAAATGAAATGATTCTTAGCCATAGATTCCTAACACATTTCTCTACCTCTAAATAAAATTTAATATCTTTTTATGTTGATTTGAAAAAGATTGATTGGATCAAAGTAAGGGTCTGGGTTGGAAGAGTATGAATTGGATATTTTACTGAACATGTTTCAGTATATTGATGGCATCTTGATCTATAGAGCTCAGAATGAGATAAAAAAATTTTCTCAATAAACTAAAAATATATAGCTATAAATGATATGAAGGAATGGAATTTTAATTCAGTCCGTAAGACTTTCAATTTTTGGATGGAAGCTAAGCATAGAATATTTGCTTCAGTATAAGAATAATTCAAAAATGGGGCCCGACACTTATGATATCAGAGAATGAAGATGAACCGAGGATGACTCATGAGGGTTAATTGGAATAACCATGCATGGTAATAAGCACAAGTACAAGTTTTTATGACTTTAGAGTTGGACTTCGAAAACAAGGTCCAACACACCGGTCGTAAGCATAGTAGTAAGGCGTTGGTCCCATAAGGAATTAGCTAAAATAATTTAATCCAAATTTTATCTAAGGTCTAAAAATTGTAATTAAAATTAAAAAAATGAACAATTAGATAAGGATCAATTGAGAATGAAATTTTCAAATTAATGCAAGGAAATCAAAATTGAGTACAACCACTTAACAATAGAAAAATCACATAAGGAAGATTAGCCAATTATGAGAAGAAGGGATTTATCCTATCGTCAACTGCTAACTTAATTACTTTTGAGTTAATAGGTATCGGTTATAGAATTTCACAAGGTTGATCATTCTCTCTCGAGACCTAATCATTAAACCCTAAATCATAATCCCTAATTGAATTTAAAAATTATAAAAGCCTATGCTCCAATTAGTTCTTAAGCACTTTAATAGACAATCGGGTCCTCAAATGAGATATCTCTTTGTATAATTACCGATTTGATTGTTTATGTGATCTATTTGGTTGTTAACTCTCATTAACCAACCTTTCATGTTGCTATCGATTCACTCTCTCGATTTGTTATCAAAGTATGCAAAAATGACAAACAATCACAATACCCAAGCACAATAACAACAAAAGTAATCAAATCACCATTGATTAGAACATCTTTAAACAAATATTCATCATCCTCATATTCATTTCATACATTAAATGAAATAAACAACAAGATAAAATGAGAAAGTTATCTTAGAAGGAAGGCTGGAGTGGCTGGCAGCAGCAGCTCTTCTTCTTCTTCTCTCCTCTTCTCTCTTCCTTCTCTTCTTTTCAAAAGTGGAAAATGGAGGCTCCCTTCATTAGTTCATCTTATTTCCTTTTATAATGTTTTTTCCTTTTAGGGTAAAAACTAGGTTTTACCCAAGCCAAAAATTCCAAAATGACCCTTTAAAAATAGAAATGGAAGTAGATCCTCGCGTCTGTATCTCTCCTATCACGATTGACCCCTTGAAAACGAAGTTCTATCACAATTGTGACATACCTACCACGATTGTGACCTGATATTGTTGGCTTCTATCAAGATCATGCCATGGTTGGGTTACTTCTGTCATGGTCGTGAGTGGGATATCATGATCATGACCTTGGCTCTTCCTCTAAACTTTCTATGACTTCTCTCGATCACGTTCACCTTATCTCAAACACTAACAAACACATCAAAATACTTTAAATGCACAAAATTCAATTCTAATAATATGCTCTAATCCACACAACACTCAAAAACACAAACACATAATTACATTGACATAATTCTAAACATAAACATTTACAAATCATCTAATTAACAACTAAAAACTTACTAAATTATCGACTAAAACACAATGTCAATTTTAGTTATATCAACATCCACACACTTGAAATTTTTCTTGTACTCTAACAAAAACACAAACACAAACACAAACACAAACACACCAAACAAGAACACATATAAGCACACATATGTAATACGATACAATGACATTGAACTTCACGAAACTAATTTTCCTTTAAACACAATCCTTTAAGTTACTCTAATTTATTAACTTATGCAAAATGTGGTTAAACACTTTAGACTAAATATACATACTAATCAAGACCTTAACATCATATTCTCTCACCCTCAGCACTTGCATACACACATTGATAAGCAATCATCAATTGAAATTGCAAACATTAATTAGTAGCTTTTCATGAAAAATCATGTTATTAACAAATATCAGTGAAATTTATGTATTAAAACACCATTTTGTTAATTTTCTTTAATATTGACCTGGTCTTTTGACGTAAAGGCAAACATTTGTGATCGATGTCTCCTAATTACTCAACTAGGTGACGTTTTTGTTAATAAGTTTGGTTGGATGTCATTATATCCTTTTGATGGGAAGGAAAACATTTGTTATGAATGTTCCCCAGTTACTGAGCTATATCACATTATCAACTGGCTACTAGCTATATTCATAACCCGAAGGCTAGTAGAATAGTTATTTGTGTAAGATATACATAATTTTTCATATTTGATTACCTACTTTATTTCTTTCGCTAATCATTTTCATGAAAAATACTAATAAAATTACTTATTCAATTGACCTATGATTATAAAGGTATGTAACAAATTTCCTAGGGTGACGAAATTAATGTCAGATCCTAATTAACATGCATATTTAACTAAATATACCTAGAACATGAATTGCACAAGCTGATAAATATTTACAACTTAGAAGAATATGTTCAAGGCTAAACTGATTCCATTAAGTCCTAGCCATTGTTACATTCGCACGATTTACACCTTCAAACCTAAACAAAACCCTGAAATAAAATGACGTTATGGAATGACATAATAGAATGATACTAAAAATGATTGAATCCATAATGGCTTAAACAAATCTACTAATTACCTATTAGGGTGATGCATTACTTACATCCACTTATGTACTTAACCTAATGCTTATAAAATTAGTTATGAACGCTCTGTATGCATTATGGATAGAAAAAACTCAATATGTAGAATCTTACCTTGCCTACATTTATGATCTCTCTCATAAATATTGGCGACAAGGAAGAGAGAAGAAAAGTATCTTTATTCGATGCTTTGAACACTCAAAAAGATATGTGGTCATAGGTGAACAAAGTATTGAAAGAGTAATTAAATTTCAATCTTATGATGTCATGTTCTTTGAGAATGACTTTTCAAAGCAAGGTGAGATAGGAAAATACCTATTTATATATGAAACCTTTGATCATAATGATTCTATAGCTTGTAATCATGAAGAGGGACTTTATCCAAGTGGGAACAATCTCAAACTTGAAGAATTAACTCTAGGACAATTAAGATTACAACCACTGAAAGTTTACCTATCATATATGTTTCGACTGGGAGTAATCAAAACATCGATGAATTTGTTTCTCATTAACCACATTTATGTCAAAGTAATCATGGCATGGTTCCCTGACGTTGTTTTGAAATAGAAGGGGAAGTTCACATGATTATCCTACAAGAAGATGATCAGCTAAGGGCTCTTAATTGTCCTGTCTAAGAGAATGGATGACAATAATGAGAGAAGAAATGACTTCCTTAAGCTCAAATCAAGTATAAGACTTATTTGATCTCCCTAATGGGAACAAAGTTGTTGAGAAAAATGGGTTCTCGAAATAAAATGAAATGTTAATGGCAACATCAAAAGATAAAAAGTTGTATTGAAAGGATATACATAACAAGAGGGAATCAATTATGACAACACATTTTCACCTATTGTGATATTTGTTTCAATTAATCTAATCTTGGATATATTAGCTACGTTAGATCTTAAATTACATCAAATGGATGTAAAGACTACTTTTTTAAATGGAGATTTAAAAACAAAAATCTATATAGAACAACTTGTAGGTTTCATTGAGACAGACCAAGAATATAAAGTGTGTCAGTTATTGAAATCGATTTATGGTTTGAAGTTGTCTTCAAACTAGTGGTATACAATTTTCATATACTTCATGATGACCACTATGTATATATTAAGCAATCCAAAGATAAATTTGTGATTTTATCTTTATATATGGATTTCATTTTGATTACTTGTAATGACCGTAAGTTTGTCAAGGAAATCAAATATTGATTGTGATCTAAATTTAAGATTAAAAAGATAGGTGAATCTGCGTTCATTCTTGGAGTTAAGATTTTAAAAGGTTGTTCAAAAATATTACCGTCATTTTCTCAAGTGACTTACAGTCAAAAGATTTTACAATGATTCCGTATGCAAAATTGCAAACTAATAGATAATCTGATTGCTAAATGTGAAGGTCTCAACAAGAAGTTTTGACAACTACAACAAAAAGGAACAGATAAAGAAAATTACCTATTCCAATATGGTTCAAAGTCTCATATATGTTATGATGTGTACAAAGTCAGATATTTATTACGTTGTTAGAATGATAAGCAGTTATTGATTACATCCAGAATAAGCACATTAGAAAGCAATAAATAAAATATTAAGGTAATTGACTCTAACATTTATAATTACTAGAGAAGAGGCAGGTTTAAGGTTATTATTAAGGTGATAATTGAGATCTAGAGTAAGAAAGCTAAATCGTGAATGCCAACTTGATGATATATTAGCTTAAAGTGATCATATAGTCATCGAATTTGTGTAAAGTTGCCAGATGAAAGTTTAAAAAGATAGTTAGGATTAGATAAGTGAGCACAGGTTGAACATTAAGTATATTTGAACTAACATTTGTACAATATTGCATTTATGAAAGACATGCATCCAAATTAATAGTGTAACACCCCACTCTCGCAAGACCCGAACCCGACATCGACGGTGACATCCAGGTCCGTGCCCCGCGAGGGTGGCGTGCTACATCACTCAGTATAAAACTCAGTATAACATTTTCTCCTCTTATTATGATTTTTTTTAACGTTCATTATCGCGACATAAACAGTGAGAAACTTGAGCCCATGTTCACAATTAATCATTTTCAGTTATTACAGTCATCCAATAATAATTTTACAATCAGTCAATGTGAAACAATAGAACCATAATGGCTCATTATAAATACAAAGCATTATTGCACAATGATTGCGGAATATAATTCGATAAGACACTAATGCAGACACGGACTGATCCCGACCTCTATCCTTCACTTGCCTACAGTAGACATACTCCCGTGTC
>JANJEY010000004.1:35446885-35457467 GCA_024703695.1 Erythroxylum cataractarum | reverse complement strand
TAAACACTTAATTCACATACTACACATGCTATAACATTCATCTTCAATCACTCTTAAATCAACCAAGAAAATAACCTACCCATATACACCAAACACAAGTTCAGGAAATTAATGTACAAAACATCATAATAAAAGCATCTAACTACCAATTTAAGAACATAAAACATAAATCTTACCTAACAAGCTTTAAATTCTTCAATTCTTCAACTATACTCCAAAACTCTATCTTCCACCCACACCCACGACAATCATCACTATCACAAGGTTTAGGTTTGAAAAAAAAAGCAGTTAAGATGGAAGAGCTCTTGATAAGGTGGAGAAGAGTAGTACTTTACAAGAAGAAAGAAACAAATGAAGGAGGAGGAAAAAGAGGAGGCTTTCGGATGAGAAGGAGAGAAGAAGAAAACAAAAGCTTTTAAGCTTCTTAAAAGAGAACATCCACTACAAGAAATACACACAATTCATGACGTTTTATTAATAAAACGTCGCAGATTGTAAAGATTTTTCGTGATGTTTCAAAAACGTCAAGAAAAGTCTTCATAATTTGTGACGTTTTATAAAAACGTCGTAGATTTGTAATATTTTTTGCAATGTTTTTTTCTTCAAACGTTACAGTATAAAAAGAGCGACGTTTTATTGTACGAAACGTCGTTGATGGCCTTTGTCTTTTAAAACGATACTAAAAGTTTTTTCTCGCGCGTTCATCTCCTATAGGATTCTTCTCTGTCGTTTCTTCTCTATCATCATCTCCCTCTTCTGCGCATTCATCTCCCATGGGTTTGTGGTTTTGACTCCTTTCTTTACCTATCTCAGTAAACAGACACCAATCTCTAGGGTTTCTATCTCTTCCTGTCTCTCTCTCTCTACATTGCTATGGATCTGGAAGTAGTGGGCCGCCTCGCGTTACTTTTCGACGACGACACCATGACGGCATTTGTCGATTCCGCCGTCGCTCTCGTCAACTGGAGCTCTTGCTCCATCGACCGCTACGACATTCGCCACCTCCTTTCCGCCCCTCCTCTACCGCGCTCCCGTTGTCGCCCTCCCAACGACCCCCTCGACTCTGACCTCGATTTGAGTTAGGTAAGAAGTAAATTTAATGTATTTCTTTTCGCATTTCCTTTGTGATTCCTAACAGCTCATGGAATCTTTTCTTCTCACATACCCTAATCTCTATTGTATCGATGCTCTGTAATTTTCGTCGTTTTAGTTTTTGCCAATCAAACCCAATTCACTATAATTTCCATAAATATAAAGAAATATCAAATCAATCGTATATTCTTTACAATTTTTCAAGCTCTGATCTTTTTGGTTTCACTGCGTTTTGTGGTTGTCGTTATTTTTTCAGAAGTTGATCTTTTCATGTCTGTCTCATGTTTTCAAACGAGGGTTTTGAAATCCCCGATGGGATGGTTTACTGGTTGCACTCTGGCTTGCATACACTATTCTGGGATGTTTCATCGACATGTATAGATTGCACACGAAACAAGACGACGATGAGAAGAATTGAGTGGCCATGAAAACAGTGATTATGGGTGTTCTCCTCCATCAATTTGTTCAAGCTGTTGTTGCTACCCTTCTGCTCATGGTATCCCCTCCATTTTTATTTTTAATACACAGATAAGAGACCTCTTATACTTCATAGATGGGAATTAGGACTTGAAATAATCAAAACTATCACTAAATCTTTCAGCTGGAGAAAGCATATTCTTTCATGACATGACCACCAATTTATTAGTTCAGATTTTGTATTTGTATTCTAGCAAGATGTGTCCTCAAAGTACTGCAGTTACTGCAGAATAACTTGTTAGTGTTATTCCTGATTTAATTTGTATTTTGGTGCTTCCAGGTCATTAAGCCAAGTGTTGTTGGTGGATTTGAAAAATCAGCATTAATTGCAAGACGGGCACAACAGAAAGGAAAGATTGCTGTCATAAGTGCATCGTTTGAAAATGGCCTGAGTTTGTCCTCTTACATTCTATTCTCTGTTTACCTGGAGCTATAGAATGCAAGTATATGCGCACTAATGAGTTGTGAAAGATTGGCTGGGTTTACTGGACCATCATTGGGAAGTTTCATATTCTTATTTATCTGAGAGCCTTGAATCAGTGATTAAAGATTTGTTTGTCATAATGAATCCTTAAGATTAGACATATTGATGGTGATTTAGTCAAGTGTCAAATAAATTTGTCTGGGTTGTACCTCCTGATATTTTTAGTTTCTGTTTGTCTTACTTTGAATTACGGTCACTTTACTATATCCAATGTATGACTTAATTCATTTTGGTCAGCAACATAGAGACTCTTGCATTTTACCTTATATCCTCTTTTAGTTCTAGGAAATTCTTGTCCAGGAGCAATAAAGTACTAAACTGTGTGACACCTCTGTTTCCCATTACTTTCACTAGCATCACTTTTTCTTTGTCAAGAAAACCAGAGTCTCCAAGATCAAGATCAAGATCAAATGCAGAACCCAAGGAAGGCACTCCTAAGAAGCTAAAACAGTGTAACTGCAAACACTCACCCTGCTTGAAGCTGTAAGTACAATCTTTTTCTGATGCCATAGGTACATCCTTGCAAGTTGTTATACACTTAACATATGAAGTGCTCTTCCTAAGTTTTGATTCACTGACTTCCTAGTTGCTGAGTACTGTTTATGCATCTTACAAGAGCCCTTTTAAAATACCTTAATATTATAAACAGTATTCATTGTGCTTTTGTTTAGCTATCTAAGTTATAGTTCATAAATGATACACGATATCGTGAACATAAAGCTAATGTATCATATCTTGAATTCTTGTCAGGTATTATGAATGCTTTGCCCCTAGATCATATTGTGATGGTTGCAAAAACTGTTATAACAATGTCGAAAATGAGTCTGCAAGAAATGATGCTGTTGAAGCAACATTAGAGCGTATTCCAAATGCATTCAGGCTTAAAATTGCCAGCAGTCCTCATGGAACACGAGAGGTATGACGGTTAACTTGTGTAGGCTAATCTCAGTAGGATGAAGCTTTTAGATTTCTATAGTTAGGAATTCTAAGAGTGGTTATTCTCGTCTTGAGGGATTACTCATCACGATTTTTAAGTAAATCCTGATATGATCTTCTAACATAGTTAATGTTCAAACAAGAATTAATGTATCTCTCCATTGAGAATTTTCCTCATATTGACTTGGGCATGCTCTTATCACAATTTTTGAAATGGATAACAAAGGAGAAAGCAATTAAAAGTTGTTATTTTCTGTGCTGTTGCCTTCATGTGTTAAAGATTGTGGATTCATTTGCTCTGAAGATTAACAACTTTCTCTTAAATTAAATGAGCTGGTTTAGATGCTATTGTCGAATTTTCTATTATTCTGTTGTCCTTCAGATTTTGATGCATAGCTCAGTTCATTGGTTAAATATTATTTTAATGGAAACAAAGATAAAGATGAGGTGGTAAAAAATCAAATGCTGCTAGTTGCTATGAAATTGATCCAATTACATTTCCTCTAATCTCCATCGACCTTATTTCTTTGAAATAGCCTCTTCAGTATGTTGGACTGAATCTTCTGAGTTGTAAGTTGTTGGGTTATTCGTTCATTGTGTTACTTTTGATTTTTGTCCTGCAGCATGCAGTATTGTATGCAAAAAACATACTACAAGACTACATCCCTGATTTCAATCAGCTGCAAGGCAATTGCACTTCTTGCTGGGCAAATTACAAAAGTTGCAATGCTGGCATTTGAATATGGCAAGAATCTGGTCGATTGATTCTTTGCAAGAATATGGCATTTTAATAGGCTAATTTTACAGGGTATAGTAACAACTCCAATATTATTTGCAATGGAGGAGTTTCAGTTGCGTGCAATAGTTGATCAGGGATTTGATAAACCTGAAAATGTTAATATTGTAAGTTTACACTGAATTCAAAGGACGAGGGAGTTGACTGCAAAGCATGCTGAACTTGCTGCACAGGCTATTGATTCTCTACCAGAAATGATGCAGAAGTAAAAAAGTCGAGGCGGGCATTGGTTGATCTCACTCAAAGAGTGATTGCAAGAAATGAATAGTAAACAAAGACTGACCATCGATTCTAAACAGTACTTTGTACCAGAATTTTGCTTAGGTCTTTTTCTTCATAATTGTTGTTCCTGCTGTTCTTAGGCCTAATTCCTGCTGTTCTTTCACTTCTCATTATTATTTTTAAGACCAAATTTGTTTCAGGAATTTGTAAATCACGTTTTCTGTGAGTAACAGTACACAATAATAGATGCAGGTTATGTTCAAATGACAATGCTCATTTTCTTCAGCATATTCTTCTGGTTTGATATGTATTTTCTAGAGGAGTAATTGTTCCTCATTTTAACACTAGAAAGTAGAAAAACGTACTTAGGATTAAAAAAATTGAAGAATTATTAAATAAATATAATTTATAAATAATATTGAACAGTTATTTAATAAATAAGATTTAAAAAATTGAATTTTAAAAAATAGTTATTAAAATTAAAAATTATTAAATTAATATATTTTTTGAAAAAATGAAAAAACTAATCAAAATAATAATAAAAACGTCGCGGAAGACATTTCGTGACATTTCTAAAAACGTCGCAGAATAAATTCTACGACGTTTCCTAAAAAACGTCGCGGATTGCTTCACTTTTTGTGACGTTTTAAAACATCACGAAATGTTAGACAATCTATGACGTTTTTTAAAAACGTCGCGAATTGTCTAAACTTTCAGCTCGCGGAATGTCTTTATTTTTCGTGACGTTTTTCATAAAACGTCGCGGATACCTTTTGCCTACACCACATTTTACGATGTTTTTTGTGACGTTTTTTAAAACGTCGCAAACGCTCTTCTGTGACGTTTTTAGGACCTTTTGTGACGTTTTTAAAAACGTCACAAAAGAGCTTATTTCTTGTAGTGTGAAGACATATCTCATTGATTTTAACCCATCTAGAATATGATCTTAACAACTTTCTTATTGGTTTATGTCTTATAACTAATCGATTAGTTGTTGTTTAGTGACAAAATAATTTAAAAGCATTCTTTATTGTATGCATATTTCGATGTATACAATAAAGTTTATATGATAATTATACATTGCAAATGAAATTATGATGAGAATATAATTATGAGATTCAAATTGAATTTTATGTATTATCTGTAAATTATTCCTAGTCATTGTTTATTAAGAGTGAACATTAGTAGAATATAAAAAGACTAGTATACGTTATGTTTTTTCTTATGAATAAAGTAACCAATCTCATAGGCTAAAGGATGAACATACTTGAACAAATGGGAGATTGCTTTTTAAAGAACAAGTTCACTGAAATAACTCCTTATGAGAAATTCATTTGGAACATTACTTATATGTCTATGAAAACTTTCATTGTGATGATTATATAAGTGATCCTTTGACTTAAGATCTTCAAAGTTATCTTATGTAAGGATTGTTATATTTTGATACAATTTATGAATTATTCTAATCATAGGTAGTTTAGTTAGTTGTCAATGGATGTAACATGAACCATATGGAGGCAATTAAATGATCAAGATAGTATTAGTTATCCTAAAATAATTCGAAAGAATGTTGTATTGTTTTCAATTAGTATTAATTAGGGAAATCACTGACCAAGGTGAAATGACGTTTTATAAATAGTATAAATGTCATTAATTAAACCAATAGCTAATATGAGAGAACTAATATGATTGGACTCAAAATGAAATAGACATTAATTTCATGTTCTATGTCTAATTAAAGCATTATATGATGAAATGATTGAATTATATGAAGAAAAAAAATCATACACGAAAAGGTTAGTTAAAACTACTTTGACATTCATAAATAGTTAGATAGTCATGATGTATTGTTAAATGCCAATCTTGATCTATGAAAATAAATGTTTAATTAGAGAATTAAAAATAAATTAAAAGAGTTTAATTCATCTAATCCTAAATATAATTTGGGATTATAATTTGTATCTATTGCCAACATATTTAGAAATTTAATGGGTTACACATAAAGAATTGATTGAAGAGAGCAAAAATATTTTCGTCAAGTTAAGGAACGGGTTGAAGAGAGCAAAGATATTTTATTCAAGTTAGATTTGATTGCAAAGTTTATAAATTTTTATTATTAAATATGATATATTTAATAAATAAGAATCAATATAAGATATTAGACCTTATTTAGGCATGACTGATAGTTAATTAGAATTATTTATAATTCTAATTAAAGTTTAATTGAAATTAGAATTTAATTTAAATTGTCCAAAAATTATTATAAATAGGCTTAAGTGCTTATAGAGCTAAAACTCCTTGCTTAACCCTCTCTGCAATTGTTACAAAGTTATCTCAACTCATTCGGTACATATCGTTAAAGGCTGAGCACTTGTACGACTACGGTAGTTGAAACGATTCAGTTTTTAAAGTAGTTTGACAGATATGACAAGAATATGATCAAGTTTCAAAATAAGATACGAATTAAGATTCATATTTTATTATGATTTATGTGTTAATCATTTTACAGAATTTTAGTGATATTGACTTTCGAGAAATCAAATACGAAAAAGTTTCATAATTATTTCGTTGCGAGTGAGATTAGATCTCGAACTAATTTTCCAACATTTTGAAAATTTTATCCTATGAATCTAATAATTGCTAGGATGAAGAAATTAAGCGGTGTTGTAATGATTTAAACATGGGATTATAATCGAGAGGAAGAATTTTAGAAAGCGCATAATGAAGTTAATTAGTTAAACAAATGGAATCATATATGGCGAGATCACTTCCTACAAAACTATGCCTCAAGATAATGTATGTATGTGTATTTATATATATATGTATGTATGTATTTATTACGTGTTGCAATTGCCTTTACAGTTGTTTTAGTCTGGCGTAAGTCACAGACTAGATTTACAGACAGTAGTTTTGTTATCGGAGTCAAAGATCGGTGCTTTAGCCCTTATTAGCACAAAGAGGAAGTAGAGATAGAAAACAGACCTAGAGGTTTTTTATTTTAATTTTGTAACACGAAAGTAGCAGAAAATCACCCAAGAACATGAGGTTAATGCTATGATGGAGATCAACATAGAGGAAATATCTGTGCACGTAGAAACGGTAGAGACAAATAATATGACTCTATCAACCCACCACTGGAGGCCATGTTCGTGATGATTCTTCTCAGCATTCTAACAGGAGCCACCATGACCCCCCACTGAAAAACCGTGCGTGGTCCAAAACAGAAGCCCCGCCGCTTGTTCCCTAGCCTTATGGTGCAGTACCTCCGCCTTCTTGGCCGTCGACGTGCTCGGCACCACCCCACTAGCACAGTTGAACTTGAAAGCATGGATATGGCAATGGTATTTCCCTTTAGCATGTTTTAAGTCTTTTATTCTTTGGTTCTTAATTGTATATATATTTGTAAAGAGGGGGTGTTGAGAAGGTAGATCCAATTCATAATCATGATGGCCATAATAGCGGCAATTATAACAATCATTATGTTTCAGGCCCGATGCCACTGTCTAAGTCAATATTCCACTTTCATTTCTGATGTTTCCACTTTAGAGTTGTGGCAGTAATCATTTCAAGAGATGTTCAATTTATAAAATGCGTTAAAAGGAGTCAGTTGGTAAGGTGGGCTGGTCCCCTGCAAATGGAATCCAATCAATTAGTAACCGTGAGGCGGAAGTTTCTTTCTTCTTTTTTTTTTTTTTTTTTTTGTTTCTTCTCTTTTACATGTCACATTAACAATGAAATTCTTTGTAACCACACCTTATCCTGGATCCATGTTGGAATAAAAGTCCCAGCTCACTCATCAACATGTAATCCCTTCCTCGACGTGGAGGAAGCTTTTCTTTACTTTTATTTTGCACTTCTTTTTTTCTTTTGAAAAACATATGGTAGAAAAGAAAAGTAACTTTTGACTCCAAGACTGACATTTATACGAGCAGGGGAGAAAGCAAACTTTGAGAAATTCGCAGCCATCTGAAGTTAATATCTAATTAAACAAGATAAATTAATTAAAGCCAACACATATTCAATTTTACATCAAAAGTGTTTTTGTTTCATTAACAAAGAATTTATTGCACTAACAAGTTAAAGATGACTGGTTGGTCAACAAAATTAATAAAATCCTGAAAAGTACAAACAGGAGTAAAATTTAATTATTAATAAATAGAATTTATATTTTAAAATATATTCAAAATATAAATAAAATCTCATAATTTAAAATAAATTTAATTTTATAATGAAATTTTAATTCTATAAATAATAAAATATTTAAAATTTTACTAATAAAAATAATTTTTCTTTAAAATTTTATATTAAAAAAACTAAAAATTACAATAGAAAAATATGAGTGGAATCAAACGGGGATTAATAGTAATGATTTTTTAACAATATATTTAAAAATCACCAAAATTTATAATTCAATTAAACTTTAATTAGAATTACAATTAATTCTAATTAAATAATTCTGCCTAAATAAGATCAAATATCTCATATTGATCCTTATTTATTAAATATCTCATATTTAATCATAAAGTTTATCAAATTTTACAATTAAGTCCAACTTAATTAAAATATCTTTGTTTTTCTCAGCTTATTCTATAAGTGAGACCCATTAGATTCTCAAATATGTTGACAATGATTTTAAATTATAATTCTAATTCATAATCAGAATTAGATAGATTAAGACTCCTTTTAATTTATCTTTAATTCTTCAATTAAATAATTTATAATCATAGATCAAGATTAGCGTTTAACAATGCATCATGACCATTTCAATATTTAGGGATGTCATAGCAGTTTTGACTAGCCTTTCTATGCATGATTTTTTTGTATAGTTTAATCATTTCATTATACAATGCTCTAATTAGACATAGAGCATGAAATTAATATCTACTCTATTTTAGGTGTTCATTAAACTTGTTCTCTAATATGCACCTACACGTTTGTTTAAATATCTCCATACTTTAGCTTATGACATCGTCTACTTCCTAAGAAAAAACAAAACATGTGTTAATCTTTTCACGTTCTATTAATGTCAGTCTTAATAGAAAAATGATTAAGAATAATTCAGGAACAATATATGAATGAAATATGAATCTCATAATTATAATCTCATTATAATTTTATTTTTAATGTATAATTATCTCTTGGACTTTATCATATACATCTAAATATGTACAAGATAAATAATGTCTTTAAATAATTGTTACTAAACTACAATCAAATCGATTGGCTATAGGATATAAATCAATAATCTCTCATTTTCACTAAGTTAATCATTTAAGTATCTTATACCATATCACTATATGAAGATTATATTACTGCTAGGAAAGAGCCTTAATGAGAGAATCCTACAAATTCTCTATAGTGAGTATTCACTTAAATCTTACAATTTTTATATTAATTATCACCATAATTAAGAAAATTGATTAGATATATAGTTAGATTCTTGATGAGACCTTAGGTCCTTTTACATGCCTAATGACTCAAATGTTCTACAGTACATTACTGTCATAAATAATCTAAGGAACTACATCAAGTTTACTAAAGAACTTATTGATCCAGTTAATAATTTCCACTAAATGAAAATGTATTATGATTTAATTAGCAACCATTGCTACTTTGAAACCTTTCCAATCTTGTATGAAATTGTTCTTAAGTAAAATAGACCTTAATTAGAATTTTCTTCTAAAGTAAATATCCTTGTCTCTTTGAACTCGGATATCAACTCATACATAGAATAATTGATATTTTTAATACTTTAAAAATATCTAATATCTCAAATATTAAACATCTTTGGTACATTATCTATGTACCTGGCTTAGAATAAGTGAACAACTTCCAATCTATCTCTATAGATCTAATTTAACTTGTTACCTTTTCATATCCAACAAAAGTTGTTCTTAGACAATTATGTTTTCAACAATTGAAAATTAAAATTATTGTTTTCTGTGAGCAATATGCCTCTACATTGTAACATCTCGTTCCCATATTAAGGGTTAAAACCCTATAATTTGGCTCATATGAGATCGAAGAGAGACTAAGAAAAATGCATTTCATGCTCATGCATACTGTTAGTATATACGCACATGAATAGTGAATTTTTTCTGCACATAAAAATAATTGTACATGCATTCATGAATAATTCCGGGTATAAATGGTTGTTTTAACATAAATTTTATGTGAATTATGGTTTTGTGTCTTAAAAATTGAGTGGGAATGTATAAGTAGTGAATAAGAATTTTTGGTGAAAATTTAGAAATTTTCTAAAATTTGAGGATATTTTTGGACTAGGAAAAATGCCAAATGGTAGAACAATTGATGAATGGTTGTAGAAATAAATTTCAAATGGCATTGGAAATTTTAATGTGTAACATTAAGATTTAATGACAAATTTCATTGAAATTTGGGTTTAAAATTGGAGACAAAATGGATTAGTTATTAAAATGGACCAAAAAGAAAACATGGGAGATTGGCATGTTGCCACACCTCATTTAGTAACCCACATTATTATATTGAAAGCCCATCCCTTCTTTCATTTCATTTTGGCCAAATGCTTCCATCTTCTTCATTTTCTTTATCTT
>JANJEY010000004.1:35237001-35260515 GCA_024703695.1 Erythroxylum cataractarum | reverse complement strand
CTACACGAAGTCTAGGAGGAAAATAGATCCCGATTAGTGTAAACCGGACCCATATTAAGATTGTGGTGGGGAAGCCGATATGGAAGCTATATATAAAGGTTAAGGTCTCCTGCAGTTGTTCATATTATTCGTAAGCATATGGATCTTCTAACCTATTAAGAGCGCTTACATATTGAGAAAATTGTAGAAAGACGTTAATCATTTATCGATGAACGTTTTTTGTGAAATTCCTAGGAGATTGAAGATCGTTTTAGCCACGAAAACCGCTTCAGAAGTCAAGATAGAATCGAAATCAGGTATTTCACAATTCTTTCATTTTTAATCCTTTCATGAATGATCTAGGACACATAATAAGGTGTATGATACGTGTTACAATTATGTCCTTGTAAATTGCATTTTGTGTTGTACTTATACATAAGCTTACGTTTTTTCTGAGTTAATTTAATTCAATTTTTTTATATAAAAAAGGAAATATTAATATGCATCCATTTTTCTACAAGACACACAAATGTAGCTCCCTCGTTACTGGTGACGCTTAAATTTTCAACTGTGTATCATCATTATGATCTCCTTATGTTGTAAACCCAGTGTAATCTGCTGCATCTTGTAAACTTTTGCCCTTTAAACTTCTTCAATTCATTTATACTTTTCAAAAAGGAAAAACAATAAAAGCGTACGAAAAAGAAGATAAATTAGAAACATACAAAACAGAAGCTAAGGAAAATTGAAAAACAATAAAAGCGTACGAAAAAGAAGATAAATTAGAAACATACAAAACAGAAGCTAAGGAAAATTTAAGTATAATATTATGATAAAATTCAGAATTTTTAATGTAATTTATAGCATACCATCGGAATGTTATGGATTTTGGAGGAGATTCAATATTCTTGAGGGGTACGTATTAGATTACTTCCTTTCTGAAAACCACATTGCTACTTCGATGAAGGCCGGCGCCAAAAAACCCAACATGTTGAAAAGAAACAATTTGAAATAGAAAGAAATCAGAAATTAGATTTGGAGAAGGCAGAGATGAGCGGGACTAGACTGTGCGCCTTGTTGGGAGAATTGGGTTACCAAGGCGCAGAGGCATTGGATCCCGACAGCTTCGAGTGGCCTTTCCAGTACGACGACGCACGCCCCATCCTCGACTGGATCTGCTCCAGCCTCCGCCCCTCTAACGTCCTCTCCCTCCCCCAACTCTCTCAGTCAGTTCTTTCTTCTCCCCTTCTTTTTCTTTTTTATTCAAAATCATGTCCATTACCAAACTTCCACGCGTTTAGCCTAAATTGTTTTCTCTTTTCCTTCTTTGTTTTGGTTATCTAGGTATGAACACTTTTTGGAAGAAGGGAAGCTATTGGAGGTACAATTCCTTTGCTTCTTGTTTTAATTTTCCCTTATTCTAGTCACCCCGACTGTTTGCTACGTGATTCTGGTCTCCATTACTCTACATTGCGATACATAGGGATTGTTTTGGGGCCTTATTAAGAAGATAATGCGATTTTAGGTGTAAAACATTTTTATGACTCCAACTATAGGATCTTATCTGGCTTTGTCAGTAACATGCAGCAGAGTGTTGCATTGCGTAGCTGATCCTCTCAATGTTTGTCAGTAGCAAGTTTTGACCTGTGCTGTGATTCACCAGGGTGAAGACTTGGACTTCGCTTATGATAGCATTTCAGCCTTTTCATCCAGGAGAGACGATCAGGAGGCTGTTTTTGGAGCTGAAGAAGCTTTAAAAGATATTCGGTGATGAGCTTTGCTCCTTTAACTTTTTTCTTTTTGAGGCATTTACAAGAAATTATGTTCCCTTGGCCTGTGTTTGTTGATATGTTTTTGACACTGGGAATCTGTCATTGATTTTTCCTTCTGGATTCTACTTGTCTAATGGTTAACATTTATGTCTGGTTGGATGTATCACAACTAGCAAATAAGGGCTGACCCAGAGAGTTAATCAGTTGATATCTTTATCAAGCTGTTATATACTTTCTCATCAATTCCAGTTATTTCATTTTTATTGCACATAATTTACAACTGAAGAATGATCAAACTTATCTTGTATCTGGGGTTGAAATATGGAATGATGATGCATGCTGTGGTAGCATAAGGCAAATTATGGATGGTGATGATAACATGTATTAGTTACTCTTTTGATTTTATATTACTTTTAACATGTTTGGATTTTCAAAATTGCAGTTTAAGTGCAAATCTTATTACTGATGGTTCTTCTTAATCTTCAGTGATGCAACAGTGGGATACAAGGCAGAAGCCCTAGAATTGCAGAGACAGCTTAGACATCTGCAGTCTCAGTTTGATATGCTTACTGTCCAGGCTTCAGCCTTGATTCAAGGGAGACGGGCTCGAGTTGCTGCAACTTCTACTGTTAATGGATACCTCACAGCAGTAGATGATAGTCTTTCAGCAAGAAATTTGCGGGTGCTTAACAGTCCATATTCTTAATTTCGTGAACACCTTACTCTCTCTCTCTCTCTTCAGTTGAATTTCTTCCCCGTGCCAAAATCAAGTTCTTAATGAGGAAACAGGTCATAGAAACTTGGTGCTAATTCATAGTCTTTTTAAAATAGATGAATGAAATTCTGGGAAGGATTGCATCTACAGCACAAGAGTTGGCTCATTATCACTCTGGAGATGGTAACTTTTCTGTTACATTTTTGCATGTTTACTTTTCTTTAATGCATTTTCTACAGATGGATTTGAAAGTTAACATTTGCATTTTCTCCTTTTTGTTGTATTTGTTCTTTTCATTTCTCATAGAAGATGGAATCTACTTGGCTTACTCCGATTTTCACCAATACTTGCTTGGTGATTCGTCTTGCATGAAGGAAATGAATCTTTGGTTTTCTAAGCAACTGGACACGGTATGTAGATGTAGACTTATATTCTCTTGAATTTTGGAGTCTATAACATATTGGTCCTCTAGGATAATCTAATTTTCATGTCAAGTGTTTGTTATTTCAGTGATCTTTGTTGGAAGTATGATGTTTATGCTGGTTGTAATTGTTTTGTAATGTCTTGAAATGCAGATGAAGTATCCTATAGACTGAGATTCAGTTGCTTTTTTCTTATTGATTATCTATCCTTTTTATTTCTGTTTTGAGAGGGGTTTCGGCTGAGAATTCAATACATTCAGTAGATGGTTTTGTATTCAAAGTATTGTGAATAATGTTTTGAAGAAGCTAATACATTCATGCTCCCTGTTTGTGATGGTATTGACATGAAATTACTCCCAGGGTCCATTTCGGTTAGTTGCTGAGGAGGGTAAATCAAAATGTTCATGGGTGAGTCTTGATGACATGTCAAATATTTTAGTTCAAGGTATATTCCCTTAAGCTTCTTTAGTTAATCTGCTATCTTTTACTCATAATAAGCTCCTAAAAACTCTTTTTATATGCCTCATGTTGTAGAAATATGTACAACTATTTAACACATGTTTTGGTTAGACTATAGTTATGCCTTTGATTTGTTTGTGTTTCCACTCTTATTCTTTTAGTACATTGATTATTTGAAGTGCACAAACACCATATGCAATATGTATGCAGCCGTGTATCTGATATTGACTCAGTTTGTAAATAGGCAATGCAGGAGACATGGAAAAATCTCATCATCAACGTGTGTCTGAACTGCAACGGCTTCGTTCTATGTAAATGCATTATTTTGCCTTACCCATTGTTTGTCTTAACTCAAGAATTTTGTTTTTATTTTATCCTATGTTAACTCTATTGCATAAACTATTTGAGTAGTATCTTGTTCAACAACTTTAATCTTGTGCAGATTACTTTCTCAGGAATTATGCCAACAATAGACTGATTGTGAATGTTGATTTTGATATTTTTAATTCCTTATGAAGCTCATACGATTGAAGTGTAGTTCAAGTTAATTTCTAGTTAATAGCTAGGTAGCTTGTATTGCTATTTATCTGTCTTTTCTAATGTACTTACCTCTTTTTGCCTGCTTTTCTAATGGACATGAAATTGCTTTTTTCTTTTGATTATGCCTTTATAGGAATCAATTACTAGGCTTCTTGTTAGTGGCCAAAGAATTTGGGGCTAGTGGAGGGCGGGAAGCCATTATTCTTCTTAATGCAGCTTTTTGTACTTGATATTAATTATGTTTGTTGTGTTTGATATGAAGTCATATGGCTAATCAGTAGAGCACTAAATTGACAGATTTGGAACAAGTGAAAGGCAATGGGTAGAAGCCCAGGTTGAGAATGCTAAGCAACAAGCTATTTTGATGACACTTAAATCTCAAGTAACTTCAGATGAAGCACACATTCATCTTGATCTCCATTCTCTCAGGTAAATTTTCAGATTTACGTTATTCATGTTTTACTCGAGCTGTTTAAGTTGAAATTTTACCTTAGGCGTCGAAACTTATACATAGGATCTCACCTAGTGGTAGAACATAATGACTTTATATAGGTTGAATCATTTATATCCATTTCAGTGGGTCTATATTAAACAAATGGAGTCCCAACTTCAGTAAGTTAGAATTGAAGTTTGTTGCATTACAATGATAGACTACAGCTATAGGGTCATTGAATTTTGACTCTTAGAATTTGTTTCAGTTTGTTTAACGTTTATGATATATTGTTCAATCTAAAATCGTCGTAAGTGTCAGCAAGTATAGACTCATCAATGTGCCAACTTTCTTCCAGGATATATATAGCTACATAGTTTCTTCTCAGTTGGACATGACTTTGGAAGATGTTTGCATTGACTTGTATCCATGCATTTTAGAATTAACCTTTGGTTCATATACATACATTAGGTATATGAGCGTGGCATACTGAAAAATATTTTTGAGGATGGACATTCTACATCATCTTTGGGAGTTTGATAAAGAAGATCAAAAGATATCTCACCAACTTAATCATGCCTGGCATTGTCTCTATTTGGGTTCCAATGATCAAAATGCGGAGCCCTCCCACTATTAGACAATATATTTACTTGCTTCAATTTGTTAGAGTTTATTGGGTTCTGTTATGCAAATGGTTATGACAATCATAAATTCTTGTTGAAGTACTGTATTATTTCACCTCTTTGGCATGACTAAATAATTAATGGGGACTTTAGTGCTGTTAACATTTTCTTTGAACGCATGCTAATGGGCCTTAGCTCAAATGACATGTAAATCTCATTGAATATCAAAGAAAATGGCATGCAATAATCTTCTCGCCATAAATGAGTTGAGTTTTGAGCCCCAAGCAACTGAAGAAAGGGTCTGCGGAGCTGTTTTAAGTGCTTCCATTTCAGGCTATGTTGTTCCAATTGCTGTAAATTCTTCATGAAAAAAAAAGAAGCTTTTGAAGTACAAAAACGAAGTCCAGATTTCTCCTATTAAAAATTCTCTCATGCTATAGCTTACTTTCTACCATTTTGGTAAACGAGTTCTCGTGTGAAATTACTATGAAAATAGTTTTGAACTGGAATGTGCGTGGCACCTGTTGTGTTATGCTTTTAATCATCGTAATGTATATAACCCAATGGATAATGCAATAGTTAACTTAAATTTTGGACACCAACCATGCTTTAGTAATTCTTTAAGAACATGAAGTGGAGATGTTTTAGAGGAAAATTTGAATAATCTATTATATTTAAGAGGGAGCTAATTCCAGTCTCTTCACCAACACTGAGGCATAAGTTCTGCCATCTCATGTGAGCATGCTATTCAAAGGAAATTTTTAATCCTTGACAGCTAAATGCTGCCTAGTTCTGCTTGCGTTCTCTCTCCTCAACTGCCCATACCTTTTCTTATATCATAGGTAAATGTGTTGGCTATTACTAATTGTTTCATATCCGCTTTGAATGATCAGGAGAAAGCATTCTGAATTGGTTGGAGAACTTTCAAATCTACATCACAAAGAAGAGAAGTTGTTATCTGAGGTTCTTACATGAATTTCTTTCCTTTCATTTATATATAGTTTTATATTGTTGTACTCAATATCCCATAGTTGCTAGAAGACTTGCGGGAAACCTAATTACTCACATGATTTTGATCTAAGTTCTTCATTCTGAAATTTGGTTATGATCCTTGATACTTAATCAAAATTTGATGCCAGAATTGCTTTTTTTTTTCCAATTTGCATTATTGAGGGTGGGAAATTTGATGGAAACGTAAAACTGTTACTTGAACTTTATGCCTCAATCAAGATTAAAAAATTGTTAATATTTCATCAATGGAGTAACAAAATACAGCAAAATGCTTTTTGTATTCTGAGTGCTCTATGGATCAATCCAAACATCAAGCTAGAGTATCTTGATTAATTATTACATTGTGAAATCATAGAAATATCAATGAGGTCAGAATTAATGCTTGCTGTCTATTAATGCCTAATCTAGAAGAAACATCTCAAAAATCCTAAATGCTACATGTTAATTGCTGAGGGGGCCAAATAACAGCAGAATGTTGTTCTTTTTGTGGATTGGAGAATAATTTTTGAATTTCAATCTGAGGTGATCAAACTTAAAGATGCACATAACGAGAGGCAGTTGATTACTGGTTGTGAGAAGTCAATACTATTTATGGGTTATTTAAAAGATACAGTACAAGAATTGGACGTATGGCCATGGTGTTAAGATGGTTCTGTTGATGATTTTGAACTTTTGTCATGAGTAAACAATGATAGCAAGCCATTGGAGATAGGGAATCCATAGTTTTATCATTGGAGGTCAAACGGACATGTTATATGATGGATCTAGTGCAGTCATTGGTTAGATGTTACTGGCTGTTGGATGATGACATCAGTACTTGTTAAGCAGATATGATTTAGGTTAGTGGACATATGGCTGATTGGTTGAGAAATTGGACTAGCCCATTGGAAACTTTACTAATGGTTTCTTTTCAATTTATATGTATTAAGTGAGATTGACATTGCAGACAATTCCAGATCTTTGTTGGGAGCTTGCTCAACTTCAAGATACATACATTTTGCAAGGTAATAGGTGCTAACTAGCTGAGAGAATATAACAATTATTTGTTCTCTTTTGTACAGTTCTTGTCATGAAATTAATGTTGTTGAAATTTGTTCTCTTGTAGGCGACTATGATTTAAAAGTCATGAGGCAAGAATACTATATAAATCGACAGAAAATGGTAATGTTGTCAGTGGTTATGTTTCCTTTACATTGTTCTTTTTATTACTTAGATTTGAAAATTCAATCTCATATCATGTCATTATTGAGAATATGCCTTTGCTTACTGCTTGGCATCCATATTTTCTTTTCTCATTTTTGTTGCCAATTCTTTAGGAAATTGGAATATTTTAATTGAAGTCACACAATTAACATGATTTGTGTTTATAGGTCTGTGTTTACATATGAAAACCATCTCAGCTTAAGCAGACCCATAACCATATTGGTGCTAACAATCTTCATATTTCATTGCAGTTAATTAATCACCTAATCAATCACCTAGCAAGGCATCAATTCTTAAAAATAGCTTGTCAGATGGAGAAGAAGAACATGCTTGGAGCATATTCATTACTCAAGGTTATCGAGTCTGAGCTTCAAGCCTACCTTTCAGCAACTAGAGGCCGAGTGGTAATATGGTTTAAAATTTTCTCTTACCAAGATTCCTTTTTATTTTGTTCTCTAAAAATAACAATACAATAACTATTGCACGTAAACTTGTCACTGACTGAATCTAAACTACAGCCATCCATAGATTTTTTAAGAATTCTTTTTTTTTGATAACAGCCGTCAGACTTGGTATGTTTCAAATTTGTAGATTGGGCTTAGACAAAAGATTGTATGTAATATTGGAACATCACTAAAGCCACATCTTTATGAACTTTTAGTTGCATTTAACCATACCAATTTTCTTTATAATCCTAGTATTTGTTGATGTTCTTTTTCTTTCAGGGTCACTGTATGGCATTGACTCAAGCTGCATCTGACTTTCAAGAACAAGGAGCAGTGGATGATAGGGATACACTTCTGCATGGTATCAGAGACCTTCTAAGTATCCATTCAAGTAATTACGGTGGACCCCCTTACCTTGTTAATATCTGATCACATTACATTAACTTATATATATATATATACGTACAACCATTAACTTCTCTTATAGTAATAAGATTTAACTTTTGGCTTTTCTTGTTTGCTTCCTTAGATGTTCAAACTGGATTATCGACATATGTATCAGCTCCAGGAATTGTACAGCAGATATCTGGTCTTCATTCAGACTTGATGACACTTCAGTCTGACCTTGAGAATTCATTGCCGGAGGACAGAAACAGATGCATCAATGAACTGTGAGCTATAGTATTTACTAAAGATCGTAGTATTACTCTTACATCTTTTCTTGCTTTATTTTATTTTCTTTTTTAGTTTTAATAAGGTGGAATTATTTGAACAAAAAATTCTTCTCACCTATTGTTGGTATCCATTGTGTTATCTGGCAATGAGAAGCAAGTGCACAGTTTTATTTTATATCATTGCCGTGAAATTCCATGTGAATGATGCTTTGTCATATTCATTACTAGCATTTGCATTCTTATAGTGTCTTTTGGAACCAACAAACATACTGAGATATGAAAATGCTAAATCCTTATTTTTTTTTTCCATTTTTTAGATGCACAGTTATTCAAAGTTTGCAGCAATTACTATTTGCATCTTCAACAACTGCCCAGCCAATCTTGACTCCTCGGGTACTACTAATCCATATTTCATAAGCTGTCTTGTTTACTTTTATTTTCTTCATCCTTTCAGTAGTATAGGCACTTGGGATTGAATATTTTAGTGTCTCATTGTTTGACAAATCTACAACACTGAAGCATGTCAAAAAACTTTCTATTGACTTTTTGACGTGGCTTCAGTGAAAGTATGATTCTCGGACTGGGTGTGAGATTTTATTTGCTTCAAAGGCTGGTAAAGAGTATTAACACTAATTCCACGACTAAGTGCTAACTTCTCACAGTTATGCTTTCAATGGATTTCCTTTATAGCAAGATTACTATCTAGTTATAATCTACCTATAGTAGCATCAACTGTTTAGATGCCTAAACTGGGCTTTTTAAAGTTATTTTATGGAGCTAAGAAGCTTGCCTTTAATGAGAGGTGACCTTAGAATAGTGACAATTTTTGGTCCCCAGATGACATGAAAAGGAGGGGGATGAATTATATGTTTTTACTTTTTATCCTAATTGAAAATTAATGAATGATTATAACAAATTTGTATAAAACAATTGCAAAACAAACATAAGAATAATAAAAGAGATTAGCGAAAGAGGAATCTATTTATAGTGATTCGATCAAACAATCATTGGCTTATGAACTTGGGAGTTCGCTATCTTCTTCTTTCAATAGGTGAAGAGAAATCTTCTATTCAACATTTTCTTTGTTATAGGTTATATTATGCACACATTAACTTAAATGTTCTCTCAGGCCTCTTAACTTTTTTCTACTAGGTCAAAGTTTCTTCCCACAATTCATCTGTAGTTTGTACTGGAAATTAACTATAATAGTCGTTAGATACATTAACTGTTATAACAACTAGTTTTTAAGTGTGTGTGGTTAGACAGTTTCTTACTTTCGGCTAGCTGGACAACCAGTTGTTGAAGTATTAGTTAGTCAGACCCCTAGCTAGATAGAATCTATCCTTTATGTAATTTTTCAGAGAGGTTATTGTCTAGTAAGTAATATTCCTCCGATTAGCCTGTGAATACTGCTTCAATTGATGAATAGTGTAACTGATTTACAATGTTTGGATGGAGAGTAGTCTAAAAACCTATATACAATGTCATATACCACCTATTCATATATTAAGTCATCTAAACTTAATTTTTCAACTGTCTAAGTTCTTTTAAAGATTAAAGCTCATTTCATTGAAATTTTTTTGATTTAAAACTATTTTAAAATTTATCAAAAAGTGTTTTGATGATCTAGAGGATTTCTTTAATACTTTTTTCTCATGATTATGATATATTATATGCAATATGTCCTATATACAAATGATTACGAAATGATTAAACTCTTAATTCATTAAAATAGCCAAGATAACAAGAAAGTTTACAATTATTTGTAACATCTTGAATTGCTTGATTCCTTCTCATTCTGGGTTTTTTACTTAAAATTTCTTTAAATCTTTCTTGAATTGCATATTTGATCCAGTTTGCTCGTTTGCTTTATCCTTTGATTGGTCAATTGATTCATTTGGGTTCTTTATTCACTTTATCCTTTTATTAAATTTCATCTTTTCTTATATTAATTTACTAATGTCACCAAGAATAAAAATATTATGATGAGAAGTTGGTCCAACACAATTCTTCAGAGATGTTCACCCTTGTGATAAGATTTAGCTAATTTTCATAGTGTATTTTGGAGTAAATTTCCAGTTTGATTGTGGCTGGGGGTGTGGGTAATATTTCCTAGATAAGAAGAATTTTTAGGAAAAGGTTTATTGATCTTTATGGAAAGAAGAATCTTCTATATTCTACTTCATGTGCTTGTTCCTGTGGCATCTGTAGCCACTGATGAAGGAGCTTGATGAAATGGAGAAGGTGAATGCAAAACTATCTGCTGCACTTGAAGAGGTGACACTTGAACATTGCAAGAAGAATGAGGTAATCTAAAATTGCCATTTTCTATTGTTGACTTCTTCTTTTTTTTTTAATTCTCTTCAGCACAAGAAATATTGTATTTTTTGAACTGATAGCTTGGTAATATAACAATTAAAATGAAAATAAGTGGCAACTATGTCATAAAGGTGCCCATTCTATCACAATTCTCAATGATTTACCCTTTATTTTTGCGCTTTTAGTTTGCTTAGTATTTCTGGCTTGCAATGGCGTCTCTTATCTTTGTGCTCAAAAGAACAAGACTTTCTAGTTTTGATAGGGCAAGTTTCATATTTCATTTATATCTCTTTCAAGACTTGGGGTTGGAGCATAATACAAATATTTATTTATTCTAATATGATATAAGATGTAGGTTCTTTGAAGTACAAAGAAAACACAAGCAAGTGTAACTATGAGATAAATGTAGTTTGCTGGGTGGAACATCCACTTATTCTCTGAAAGCCTGCAGGAATTTGAAACATAAAATTTCTCAAGTACTATTTACATTAGATAGAGTTCCATAAGGATATTTTATGTGCAAACAATGGAAATAATAGTGAAGAAATCCTTTAAAATCATGACATCAATTTTGATGTTAGCATGGTTCTTTCGCTAGCTAAGAATTTACAGATCAATCCGATGTGAACCATCCATGGTTTGACCTGATGGCAAGAACTTAGCAATACCATCTCATTTGTTAGGATTTAAATCCTGACAAGGACATGGAATGACAGATTTGTGCATATATTTACCTTCAATTAATATTCTCTGCATACTAGTTGTCTTGTTGATTTGTGCATATGTAGTCTAATACTCTAATTTGTGCTGCCTGTTGGTGTGTAGATTGTGAAGCATCATTCCCAGGAAGTTGGACTTCAGAGACGTGCCTTTGTTGATTTCTTCTGCAATCCTGAACGCTTGAGGAGCCAGGTTAGAGAATTGACTGCTCGAGTCAGGGCTATGCAAGTTTCTTGACCCGCCAATTTCATGGTATGGTGTATGCATTTTATTTTTATTCTTTTCCCACATTCTATCCTAATATCCGAAGAAAGGAAAAGTCTTTGTGTATCTGGATTGAAGCCAATATTTCTGGAGTTATGAATTAATTGCCAGCTTCTCTTGCTTTAAGAAGCCAAAAGTATAGTAGATAATGAGTTCACTTACATGTTGATGTTACTAATGGCACACACGAAATTAAACCCCATTGAGCTTGCCGAAGGGATGAATATAAAAGAGACTTTCTGTTTCTTCAACCCTTGGAATTTATGGTATAATGTTTCAAGTCCAACCCATTGTTTCCAGGTTCACTGTTACGATTGTATGTATTAGACACAAGATGTGATATTGCATTTTGTACTGATAGGTTCTGGTCTTTAGATTTATGCAGATATTAACATGTATGAATAAAAATGTAAGATTGGGGAAGTTGCATTTTATTCATAAGGTAACATATAGCAACTCGTGATAGAAATCACATTAATCACCTCATGCGAACTGGGAATGCTTAAAATTATATAGTTCCACCATTTCTGCTTGTGTTTTCAAGGACGAGATCGATAGCATAGCTTTCTTAACACTTACCACAATTGACAAATGCAGGATCTGACATCTGAGCTGTTTTTTCTTAGCCTAAACCCTTACACTTGGCACCGTTCCAATTTACATTTAAGATTGGAATTACACTTTTGTCTCTCTACTCCGACGTTTCTAACTGAGAGAGTTAGGATGATTTAATTTCCTGAAAATAGCTAATCTCTTCAAACTTCACTCGAATACAGCTATCTTCCTCAACTTTATTTTGCTTCAACAAGACATCAAACTTCAAATTCTGAATAAGAAGAAATAACAAGGTCCTCAAATTTCAGTGGACTAATAAGGATAGAGGTGTTTTGTGATTATTTGGAGCGAAGTAGCTTAAGAAGAGGTTTGTGTTAATACTCAAGTTAACAAGAGTGTTTTTCTTCGTGTGTGTGAGGGGCGGGTCTGATCCAATGCCCATGCGCACCAAATGAAACTAAAGATTATAATTTAAGGAAGTAATGAATCAAACTACAGTTGAGGGGCCAAATGATTTTCTGAGTAACATTTACAGGATGGAATTGAGCATTTCATTTTTCTTAATTTTCAGTAAAAGTGTATATTTGGTTCTGTTTTCCAAATTAATTGTTATTTAAGATTGAAATTATTATGTACAAGAAAAAAGATGGGATTTGAGCAGCATGGACCTCCGCTATTCTCTTGTCAGTATACTATATCCAACACACAACACAATTGCATGTCCCTAGGCTTCATTCAGCATTCCTCTCCTTGTGCTACTGTTTTCCATATTCATAATGATAAAATTCTGGTAATTTGAACATGCACCTTTCTCCTTCCTCCCTATCTCTCTTCCACTTTAGCCTTTCAAAAGGTAAAATGAAAAAGAAAAAGGTCACACAACCATGAGGCTTTTAAGGGAGCGGACTGTTCCTAGTACTGCGATTTCCTAGCTTTTGTACAGTGAGGCCAAGTTCTCATTGAAAAAAAAAAAATAACATCAAGTGTTTAGAACTTAAAAGAAGGCATTATCACAATCCAATTCCTGTGACACATTGAGAAACGCAGAGTTAGAAAGACGCTAATTAATTATTATATAGTGCACAAAGGTTTCATTATGATTATTAAAAAATTAAAATTCGACAATATTTAAACACTTTGTTGGAATTCCTACGCGGATTGATACTATGAAAGTGCATCAACCTTTGGCATTTCAATTTCAAAATATATAATTTAATAATTTATTTATTTATTGAAATTATACGTCAATCTAAGGACGATTTTAAAATCTATTCATATCAAGGAAATAGTGTTATGATTTAGATAAAGGGTCGCGTAAACTCATTTTAATCTATCATTTGATCTTACCATATGTGATAATCCATATTTCTACTTGTAATTCACTTCTGAGTTAGTGGGGAAAAGGATCGGATGACAGGTCAAAATCAGTCGCTGAATTACCCAACATCCATCAAAGGTTCGTTCTGTGGCTTTACAAAGATGCTAAGGAAGATCCAAATGATCCTGGAAGCTCTGTCTCTCTCTCTCTCTCTCTCTATCCTTCCATATACATAATAACACTACATAAGCCCTCCCCTCTATAATAACATCATCAGGAAACAGATTCCCCAACTAAAGAGAGGAAAGTGGAATCAGGAAAAGGCAGAGGATCCCTTTCAAGCAAACTCACTATACTACTAATGAACAACATTGAACTCTCCAGACGTCTAGAACCATGGTGGAAGAGAATTACACTAGTTGAAGATTGGAACGTGAAAGAGTATTCATATCATCCCCATCTATATACGTGTGCGTAGCTCTTAGGTCTTCTTATACAACGCAACTTGGGAGCAAGCAGCTTGAAAAGAAGCCCAACCCTCTCTTCTGCAACAAATTACAATCCAATCACAAAGCTATTAACTTTAATCCGAAAAAGTCAAAAAGACATGAAACAAAGGAAGCAAAAGCATGCCTTTTTGGTTTTTGCATAAAGAAGGTGGTGAGGGATTTTGTACAAGTCTTCATCAACGGGCTTAGGTGTTGGCCTGACCGGGCTTGCCGGTTCCCAACTTTGTTGATTTTTCACTTCTTTGTCACTGGGTGCCTTACGCAGTTTTGTCTGCAGAAAACGATTATGACCAATTTAAAATCTTCTATTCTCGTATTTGCACTACATAGAATTACAAAACAACCCGTGGCTATGATTGCTTCACTGTGAAAATTCATAGTGACATAAAATTAGAGAGGGGGATTGTTGATGCATGGGTAACAGAACACACAGTCTCAAATCCAAGCTATTTGATAGAATCCCATCTTTTCTTAAGCTATATCAGATCGATATGATGACTGGTCTTACCCTTCGCCGTGGGACTACAATCATGGCAGGTGTCACAACATCATTCTCGTACACATCTCCAGTAACATACAAGTCACGATCCTCAGAATAGCTGTAACGAAGCATCCCTGCTTGCCCAGTTGATTCGAAACACTGCGTAAAGGGGAGATCGCTGTTCCAGTCCCAGCTTCCAAAAGCTGGTACGTGGCTTCTTGTATAATAGTATTCCTAAATCAACCATAAACAAAAACAAAAAACCGATATGATGATGGCTGCAACCTTGGAAACCTAGAACCAAAAGCACAACATGAGATAGAGACAGAAACTACGTTTAGTATTAGTACCATTGATTGAGAGGTAAATGTCTTGGACAAACTTGAGAGGATTCAAGATGTTTTGGCTTGCTATGTGCTAGTTTTGTTCATTTATAGTGGTCACAACAGCAATTTAAAGGGAAGGGAAGTGGTGAAAGAGAAAGAAAGAGAGCATGGGTATACTCTATAGTAGGGTTATGGCCATGGGGGATCCAAAGCATTAAAAAGAGGGGGGAAAAAGAAGTTGCACTGGTAAAAAAAGAGAAAGACTCAGAAAACGAAGTTTCAACAGTAGAAGACAGGCAGACAGTGAGGTAAGGCAACGGAGAGAAAGGGGCCGGATAATATAATAGAGGCAGGAGGCTTTTCTTTTTATATTCCATCTTTAACTTTCTGACAAGTTTATTGCTTTTGCCTAGTTTGTCGCTGATCAGATGTATATTCCAACGCATAATTAATAAAAGCCTAAGGCAGCACAGGTATCTTTATTTTTGCTTCAACCTTACTACTGTTAAGAAAACTTTTCGTAACCTCACACGCGTAACAGAGTATTGTTTCGTGCTCTGTGCTCGTGCAATCCTAGCCTACATAGGCTTTCAAAGCTCCAGAAAGTAGATGTAAATTAATTGGCTAATGATTCAAGAAGTCAAAACGAACAGAAACATCAGGCTCTATGCCTACTACAGTCCCTATAGTTGGAAATTGCAGTCCTGGAACAGTAATTAATTAAATAACCAAGGGACAACGGCTATGGCCTACACTTGCTTTGAGCATTGAAGTTGGCTTATAGGTCGCAGTCTATCGATGGAAAGCTGAGTGGGGTTCGAATGACCTGCTGCACAAGTCAAGGGATTCTCTCTCTGTTTTCATGGAGATTGTAGCCATTCTGTTACGTACAGCCTCAAAACCAGAGCCTTTGAATGAAAGGAAAAAAAGAAAAAGGCTACAAGGAAAGGGCCCTCCCCTCCTCCTCCACCTTCTCTCATCCTCTGCTATAATTTTCATAGTCATACGTGAATTTCTTCTTTATTCCTCTTAGTTTGTCGTTTGTACCATTTGCATACGAGCTGGTTCCTTTCTTTGCAATGCGCGAGCTGTTATTGTTAAGGCAAAAGTTAGATAATGCAGCTTTCTAAGATTGGTGAATTGATTGCACACTGATTTTGTAACAGAGGATTACAGTGATATATTCTTATAAGCAATCGATGACCCTTTAATTCAAATTCATCTTAATGTGATATTAATAGGATGTTGTGGGAGTTTTGTCCACAAACTTATCCAAGGGTTTGGCTATTAGCTAGCACACGAGTTTTGCCAGATTCACCTGCCAACATTCTGCATCCAGGACTCTATCCTCCAACGGGAAAAACCAAATTAGTAGAGAGATGGGTGTGAAAAGACTCAAAAGGAGTACAACGTTTCCATGCCAAAGAAATGGACTTGGACAGGGGAAAAACATAAATATAAATATAAATATGAAGCATTAAGCATGAGCATGAGCTAAGCTGTTGGAAAATTCCTTAGATTTGAAGATTCTTACGAAATAAATGATCAAATTTTAGGTCTTAAATAAATTTAATTATAATATTTAGTACTTAATTTAGAGATATTATTATGATAGCTATCAAATAAATTAGATTTTAATTTATGTTGATTTAGATTAGATGTTATTTTATTTTTAAATTTTAGTTAGAGAAAGACTCTATAAATAAACAAGCTTCTATTCAATAAAAATTGAGAGTCTTCTCTATACATATCTCTTCCTTAAAAAATACAACAATTGGTATCAGAGCTTTCTTGATCTTAAGGGACCTCTAAACCTACAAACCTATAATCTATAACTCATTTTACGCTTTCTTACACTACAAATAAAAAACCACACGTCAATGGATTCATAATCATCGTTCACTGTCATTACTTTGCCAGTGTTTGATGGAAGAAATTATCTAGGTTGAGTTGTTCGAATGAAAACCTTCCTTAAAGCAAGTGACTTGTGGGAAGCTATAGATGAAGACTACGACGTTTCGAACTTGCCTGCAAATCCAACGGTGGCTCAAATCAAAATCCGTAAAGAAAAGAAATAGAAGAAATCCAAAGCAAAAGCTTGCTTGTTTTCAAGAATCACACCAACAATTTTTTCGAGAATTATGACGTTCAAGACAAACAAAAAATTTTGGGATTTCTTAAAAGAGGAATATGCATGGAACAAAAAAATAAAAGGAATGCAAATGCTCAAATTGATCAGAGAATTTGAGATACACAAAATGAAAGAGTCAGAAACGCGATCAAGGATTACTCCAACAGGCTCGTTGCCATTGTCAATGACGTAAGATTTCTTGATTCTAATTTTGATGATTCTAAAATAGTTCAAAAAATTCTAGTAACCATGCCAGAAAGATTTGAGGTTACAATTTCATCACTTTAAAACTCAAAAGATTTGGCAAAAATTAGTTTGGCAGGATTATTAAGTGCATTACAGGCACAAGAACAAAGGAGATTCATAAGGCAAGAAGGAATCGTGAAAGGCATTTTTTTAGTAAAGTCATACAACAAAAAAATGATTAATAACAACAATGCTCAGAGTTTTCCACCATATTCGTATTGCAAGAAAACAAATCATCCAGAACAAAAGTGTTGGTGGAGGCCAGATGTAAGATGCAACAAGTGTGGACAACTAGGACATGTTGAAAGGATATATAAAGCGCAACAAAATATGAGAGAAGCCAATCAAGTTGTACATGATCGACTTGAGGGGGATAAATTATTTTGACATTAAAGATCTACAATTCCTAAGACAAGAAGGAGTTTGTTGAAAAATTCCTTAGATTAGATGTTATCTTATTTTTAAATTTTAGTTAAAGAAAGACGGTATAAATAGACAAGTTTTTATTCAATAAAAATTAAGAGTCTTCTTCCTACATTTCTCTTGCTTAAAAAAAAACACAACACAAGCCAACCAGCTCAAACATAAAGAAACAGTTTATTGTGGACCGTTTGGCTTTATTGTCAAATATGTCCAACTAAAAAGAAAATTGCCTAAAAACAAAAGGGAATTGTAGCAACTAAATCTAAATGCTCTCTCGCTACCCACGTCCTTGGTAAGCATGAGTTTTTCTACTTCTTTATCATAGACTCCTGTCTTCTATAACTGTTACAGTAATCTTTTCTCTCTAGAACTGCTACAGTACTTTCTTCTGTTTCGGCTCCTGGCCTATGGTCACTATGAGCTCGCCATCACCACTGACTTCCAATGTTCACACAGCCAAAAAAGTCCGAGTCAGGGAGCGTGAGGAGGACCCTTCGCCTCCTAACTAGCCAGTCTCTCCGCCCCCTCTCAGCTACAACGTTGCGGTCTCTGGCCTTACCACTCCTGCCCACGAAGTGAACAACCTCCCCTGGCCAGATGAGGCACCCATTGAACTGTCAGAGGGAGACATTACCATAGTACAGGGGACACATGGCTTGGGTATTGAATTGTCTCCTACTTTCTGCAGTCAATTGGATACGGTATGGGCTTCAGCGGTAGTGATCAAGCTTTTGGGACGTAAAATGGGATTCAACATGCTCAGGGATCGTCTTCTCGCATTGTGGCATCCTACGGGTCCCCTGAAAATTGTGGACCTAGAAAATGACTTTTACTTGATCAATTTTAAAGAGGAACACGATTATATTCATACCTTGACCTAGGATCAGTGGATTATTGCCGATCACGCCCTGTCGGTCCAACTGTGGACTCCGGCGTTCCGCCCCTCCAATGGTCGTATCACCCACGTTGTTGCTTGGGTTCGCTTCCCGTCTCTTCCTATCGCCCGCTACCATACCTCCATTCTCACAACTCTCGGAAATCTAGTTGGCAAAATGGTCAAGATAGATCAGAATACGTAGCAGACTTACCGGGGAAGGTTTGCTCGTGTTGCCGTACTCCTTAACCTGAGCTCTCCTCTTCGATCGATTGTGAAACTTGACGGCGAGGCCATCCATATGGCGTACGAGGGCCTCCCTCAAATCTGTTTCCACTACGGTCTGGTCGGGCATGGCTTCAAGCACTGTCCATCCCGACCCGCAGCCCCTCCAGATCCAGCGCCGTCTACCGATAGCTTGCCCCAGACAACCCCTACCGTTGCCAGTAGCACTCCGACCACAGGACCGCCCACCTCCGAGGCTTACGGCCCCTGGATGCAAGTTACGCGCAAAAGTCATTGTCCTCCTCCCACCCCCACCGGTACTCGTTACGACAGACCCACGCACGCGACCGCCCCAGGCCCCAGTGGCTCGAGGTTCACGATGATCTCCTCCCTCGACTCGCACATCGCCCCAACGGCCTTCTCCCCAACGGTCACCTCTCCACTCACCCACGAAGGTCACGTCGTGTCCTCTCATCAACCAAGACCAACCAAATCCCTATCTTTTTCGTCTAGAAGAGACGAAAGGACAACGAGAGGTTCGCGTCGTCAGATGCACGGTCTTAACCCACGCCAACTAGCCACGACGCCGTTTTCCCCTCAGCTGGGCTCACCTTTGGGCCAGCCTGCCTCCTTGGCCCGAGCATCCTCTGTTCCTCCCCAGCCTCCTGCCACCGTGGGCTTCCAACCTCCAGGCCCACAGCCCCAACATATCAGGACCCAGGGCGACACCAGTCCACAGCCCGGTCCGATGCACGTGGCTTTCTCCCTACCCTTGCACGTGGACCTTGTATTTTCGGACTCGTCACTTCCTCTCCCAACCCCCACGAACCCAGATCGTCACGCGATGGAGGAAGACCACACTGAACCCATTGGTCCCCTGGACACGTTTGCTCCACCCCCTGACCCCGATGCCACTCCTCCTCGTCCCTCCGACCCAACGTCCGATCCCCTTAGTGATGGGGCCTCTCCAAAAGCTCCCAATATGCCGATGACGGCTTTATCCCCTGACCCAGCGCCCCTACAGTGTACGGACCGGGCTGCGCCCACCATTGATTTCCCGACTGGTTCGAGTTAGTTCCCCTTTTTTGCCTTTATGACGATTTTCATCTGGAACTGTCAAGGGGCTGGAGGTCGTATCTTCAAGCCCATCATGCAGAACTATCTCCGACTTCACCGGCCTCGACTTGTGGTCCTAGTTGAGCCACGTATCGGTGGTGCCCGAGCTTTGCAAGTTATCCGTTCTTTTGGATTCAGCTATTCTTTCCAAATCGAGGCGTCGGGATTTTGGGGAGGGATCTGGCTGCTTTGGAAGGAGGATACTGATGTCCGTATTCGTCTCGCCTACCGCCAATTTGTTCATGCTTATGTGGAGTGGGACCGCCAGTCTTTTGAATTTACTGCCATTTATGCCAGCCCGACCCACGCGTTACAAAAATTCCTCTGGCATTATCTCTCCCACCTTGCCGCGCACATTACCAGCCCCTAGCTTCTGGGTGGAGATTTTAATGCCAAATTAGAGAGTGCCGACAAACGCGGGGGTTCCCGAACCCAACCCATCGTTAGCACTCCCTTTCGAGACTGTATGCTCCAGTGTCATCTGCAAGACCTCGACTATTTTGGTCTGCGTTTCACTAGGAGGAGGGGTTCTATCCAGGCACAGTTGGACCGGGCCTTCGGATCTCCTTCTTGGTTCTCGGCGTACCCCAATACATGTGTTTCCCATTTGCCTTTTCTGAAATTGGATCATCGGCCTCTCCTGGTCACTTTCACCGCTCTAGACCCCCCCAGTTCCATGAGTCGCCCTTTCCGATTTCAATCTGCTTGGCTCACCCACGATTCGTTCTCCCACATGATCGCGGCTAACTGGCACCCGGATTCCTCCGATTTTAGTGGCGTGACCAAGATTTTTTTCGGCTCACCTCCAGCACTGGAATGCCACGAAATTTGGAAATATTTTTCATCGTAAAAAGCGCCTTATGGCTCACCTCGTGGATCTTCAAAAACCTTTGGAGGACACTGGGTCTCCCTCCCTCCAGGCGCTCAAGGTCCAATTGCGGTCTTATTTAGAACGCGTCCTATTTCAAGAAGAACTCTTCTGGCACCAGAGGTCCAGAAGTCAGTGGCTCGGCCAAGGGGATCGGAATACTCAGTTTTATCATGCTCTCACCCAAACCCGACGTCGTCAGTCCCAATCCATTTCTATTCCGGATGCCAATGGCGATATTATATCTGACCCAGTGACTCTCGGTGGACTTACGCAAAATTACCTGGAGGCTTTATATCGAGCTGATGGTCAGGCCCCTACCCCTGGGGCCTTACATGGCACCTTTCCCCCTCTCCCGACCCTGGGGTCTAACGATCTCACTCGCCCGATCGATCATGAAGAAATTAAGGCAGCGTTTTTCTCCATGGCTCCTAACAAAGCCCCTGGATTCGATGGTTTTACAGCCCTTTTCTATCAATCCTAATGGGACATTGTGGGTCCATCCCTGATTCATTTCTTACAACATGTCTTTCTTCATGAGGTATGGGAGTCTGAGATCAACCACACCATCATTGTCCTCATCCTTAAAAACCCTTCCCCTGCTTCGATGTCGCAATTCCGGCCTATCGCTCTTTGTACCGTGCTCTATAAAGCTCTCACCAAGATCCTTGTCTCTCGTCTCCAACTGTATCTTCCTGAGCTCGTAGCCTAAACCCAATGCAATTTTGTTCCTGGCCGCCACATTACCGACAATATCATTATCACCCAGGAAGTGTTCCACTATATGAAACGCAAAACTGGTCGGCGGAGGCTCCTGGCCATTAAAGTGGACCTCGAGAAAGCTTATGATCGTCTTGATTGGGAATTCATTCACGATACCTTGCAGGCTGTAGGCCTTCTTGCCTCGCTCATCTCACTCATTATGAAATGCATCACCACGGTTTCTTTCCAAGTGAGCTGGCATGGCGAGTTGAGCGAGACCTTTCGACCAACTCGGGGGATTCGTCAGGGTGATCCCCTTTCCCCTACCTCTTTGTGCTATTCTTGGAACGGCTTGGTCATGAAATTTCACATGTGGTGTACACCGGAAGGTGACAACCGATCCGTTTGAGTCGCCAAGAGCCTCCTCTTTCTCATTTATTTTTTGTTGACGACCTCATTCTCTTCTCTGCAGCATCTTTTGACCAAGTTCAGGTGATTCGACATACCCTGGAATCATTCTGTCAAGCTTCTGGCCATGTGTGAGCTCGGCTAAATCGTGTTGCTACTTCTCCAGGAATGTCCCGCCTTCGACCCGTCTAGCCTTAAGTAACGACTTAGGTTTCTACATGACAACCGATCTTGGTCGGTACCTGGGGCTCCCTCTCCTCCACCAACGTGTTACCAAGCGCACCTACCAGTACATCCTGGACAATGTCCACCATCGATTAGCTGGCAGGTCCCCCTCCTCTCTTTCCTTTGCTGGCCATCTCACCCTGATCCAATCGATCTTGGAGACTATTCCGAGTTATACAATGCAGACTGTCCGCCTTCCCTGCGGCCTGTGTGACGCCCTGGAATAGGCCATGAGGCAATTTTTGTGGGGCTTTTCTCACGATCAGAAGAAGGTTCCCCTCATCCCCTGGGAGGAGGTCTGCCAACCCAAGGAGTTGGGGGGTCTTGGCATCCGCCAGATTCGGGAGATGAATGATGCTTTTTTGATGAAACTTGGTTGGTCCTTGATCGACAACCCTACCGCCTTATGGGTACGTGTGATTGCTGGCAAGTATACTTTTGATGTGAACCGCCTACCCCTTTCTCTTCCGTCCACTGGGGGGTCGATGATTTGGCGTAGCATCAAAGCGACTTGGCCCATTGTGACCCAAGGCTTGATTTGGAGGCTCGGCGATGGCACTTCGACGCGCTTCTGGCTCGACCCTTGGATCAGGGGTGTCAGGCCTCTTATTTCCCATGTTACTCGACCCATCCCCGACTCCCTCCTGAATCTTGACATCCTCCATTTTGTTGATGTTACGGGCACTTGGAATTGGGCAGTCTTCCAGTCTTTTCTTCCATCTCACATCTGTCGATCCTTCACCGGAACTTTCCCTCCCAAGCCTTATCTGGGCCTCGATAGGTTATCCTGGTGTGCCTCCGACCATGGTACCTTTACAATTGCTTCCACCTACTCCATGATCATGGGTCACGAGGCCAAGAGTCCTCACGGGGTCTGACGGGCCATTTAGCAATGGCCAGGCCCTCAGCGGGTTCGATCCTTCCTATGGCTGCTAGCGAAGGATCGTTTGCTTAGCAATCAACAACGGGCACGTAGACACCTCACTTCTGACAGCACTTGTCCCCACTGCTCTCATACAGAATCCTCTCTTCATGCTGTTCAAGACTACTCGATCGCTCGTCAGCTTTGGGCGGCCTTTCCATCAGACCTTGTTAATTCGGCCTCCTTTTCTCTTCCCACAAAAGACTAGTTTGTCATCAATCTTCAGCGGCATCGACAAGTTCAGGGCCAGGATTGGGCGTTGCTGTTTGGCTTGTTCTGCTGGTTCCTCTGGTCCTGGAGAAACAAGGCTATTTTTTATAATGATTTTGTGTGACCTACCTCACCTACTTTTCCCATAGTCTTTTGCAGGTCAGGTACAGCAGGCAACAGCGAGGTAGCGCCAGGTCCTCTCAGGTTTCCATCCCCGCCAGGAACATCTCCTCGGCTGGAGTAGGCCGCTGACAGGTTGGGTGAAACTGAACACCGATGGTGCTTGCAACCGTACCCAGGCCATAGCGACCGCGGGTGGACTCCTCCAAGATAGTGTTGGCCACTGGCTTGGCGGGTTCATACAACATATCGGCTGGTGCACCGTGCAGTCCGCGGAA
>JANJEY010000004.1:34913859-34935751 GCA_024703695.1 Erythroxylum cataractarum | reverse complement strand
ATAATTACCATTTATAAATTTAAAAATATTAAGAAGGAAATTTACTTTATTAATATAAATAAATAAAACTATAAAAGGAAAATGGCCAGCATTTCATTTGCAACCAACCTCGCCCTCGCGAGGCTGTCTTTTATAATTTATAGTTTTATTTATTTATATTAATAAAGTAAATTTTTTCTTAATATTTTTAAATTTATAAATGGTAATTATTTTATTTATGTGATTATTATGATTAGGTTTGTAGTTCAGTGAGGGCGAGGCTGGTTTTATAATTTTAATGTTTTAATTTTTATATTTTTATTTATTTATATTAATAAAGTAAATTTCCTGCTTAATATTTTTAAATTTATAAATGATAATTATTTTATTTATTTGATTATTATGATTAGGTTTGTAGTTCAGATTCTGTATATTACTTATGATAAATAAATATATTATTTGAAATAAAAATGTCTATTATTATTCATAACATTATTAAATTCGATATTATTATTAACTTTTGTTATTTATGTAATTATTTATTTATGTATTTATAATATTAATAATATTACATTATTATTATTATTATTATGACAATTAATATGAAATAAGTCAATAGCAATAATTTTTAAATATTTTACATATAAATAATAACCACAATTAATATAAACAAAGACAATCATCATCATAATTCATACACACATCAAATTAAAAATAATACAAAATATTACAAATTTTATACACCATTTCATATTTCACTAAAAACTTTTATAATTTTATTTTTATTTCCTTCCATTTACAACAATTCTCAATTCTAACAATCTCAAAACAATCATAATTTCATTTCCATTTCCATTCATAATATCAATTGAATTATCATAATTGGTAAATAATGCATGGAATATCTTATACAATTGTTCATACACATATATTCGTAACACAATCATCAAATTTAAAGATTTATTCATAACATGAGATCAAGTTGAATGATATAAATTTTTTGAAATTTTTTCCCTTTTAAAACTTTTGATCTTCTTTTCATTTTTAACAAATCATAATATTATATACATCATTTCATATTTCATTCTTAAATATATATGTTGCTTTAACAATTTTTAATTGACATTAATAAATGTAAGTATAAATAACATTGAAGTATTGAACACAAATAACATTGATGAGTTGATAAAAAATAATAATGACTACTCTCATATCAAAGGTAATAATAATTTTCCTATAGTGATTTAGATATGATTAAACAAAAAGGCCCATCATTTTTTCTAAGAATTCTAATCATTTCAAATTCTCCAATCTTCATACTAAGCTTAGTCTCAATTAGTTCAATTATTGCATACTTATTCTAAAAAATAAATTCTTATAATAATAATAATAATAATAATAATAATAATAGTAAATTTATAAAACGACGCCGTGTTGCTCTAGTGGGGGCCCGAGGAAGAACGTTTATTACCTGACTTTTTCTAACGTTTAACTCTCTATAATGTCAGGGTTACTATTTTACGACGTCTTCCTAACAAAACAATGTTGAACCCTTCATTTTTTCACGACGTTTGCGTAAAACGTCGCCGAATCTTCACCCTTTTCGTGATGTCTAGAAAGACGTCACGAATGCCTCCTACATTTTGCGTCGTCTTTTGAGGAAACGACGCAAAATGTATGTTTTTGTTGTAGTGAGTATTGAACGGTGTCATCTTATTATTTTTTGTTGTTTGGTGAGCTTTGTCTCCACCAGATGTGTAAGCTTTCTAATCTTTTCTTTTATTAATAGTACTATTTAATTTCTTTAAAAAATATCTTTAACAAAAATCTTAAGAGTAGGGAATATAATAAACTATTAATCATAGAAAACATTTTAGAGACTTTTGAAGTGTCTGACATTTTTTTGGAATCAATGAAATTATATTCTGTGTCTTTTATTCAAATTTTAAAGGGATATTTAAGAGAGATGATACAGACGTGAGAATAAATTTATGGGGTGTCCTTCAGTAATATATTCGTTTATGATGATATGGAATTTAAACGAAATTATATGTATATGTTTTTCAGTTAGTAGATGTGACATGAGGCAAAATATCTGAAGAATAGGTGAAAACTATGAAAGAGAGCGACCGGTTTGGACCGTCATGTGACCCCATAACCCAAGCTGAGATATTTGACAAGCAGGTGGTTGTATATAACTGTGTACCATAAGCCACTATGCCTGTATCTAAATCTATTCCATATGTTCCTTTTAAACACTAATTAGTAATTACACGAACATGCAACAGAAACAGAATTAAATATCTGTGATCTCTATTTAGCTTCCATAAAAAATTTCGAATATGGTAGTTTTCTGTAACGTGGACGGACGACTAATTAACAACCAAAGAAAAACGACAAATAATAACCCTAACTAAATCGACATTAAGATTCTATCGAATATCCGATTTCTAATCATATATTCATATATGAACATGCGCACTTTTACTTTTCTTCAGCCATCAACACCACTTTTATGGTACTTCAATCGTCTTTCTGTTTAATTTGCGACAAAACATCAACCTCGCATACGTAATTACCTTGCGCTAACATTGGTTAATAGGAATGTGTTGATACTAAAATCGGAAACCAGATATTCTATTTAGTTTTATGGTGTTTTATTGTGTCAAGTGAATCTCAATTATTTATTTATGCGAATTTTATATTTATTTATGTGAAGCTCATATAAGATTTATATAAATAAATGTCTGATATTCACTGGATATAATAAAATACCGTAAAATTGGACAGAAGATCTGGACTCCTAAAATCAAGAGACGAGATGGACTAGTAAAAAAAAAGCTATTTTAACAGTAATTGTATCACATCAACCGCCAAGTATGCCCGAAAAGACGTAGCAAAAAGGATTGAAGGTTCCTTCATTTATGCGTGGATCATTGTAGGAAGTTAAAAGAACATGGAACATAAAGATGGGAATAAAGTCAATCAACATCTTCGTTGTTTTAACGAAAAGACAACAGAAGGAGGGTAATAAAATGTGCTTTTGTTTTATGTAGGATAACAAATATCATATTACATTGGTTTAAATAATAATTTATGAAAATGGGTTGGAGCAAACCGCCTTCTAAATGGGTAAAACTCAATATTAATGGTGCAAGCAAACAATCCACGTCCTCAATAGGAAGCCTTATTCGAGACATTGACGGCAATTGACTAGGATGCTTCTCTCAAAATATAGGCTGGTGCTCATCGCTCAATGCAAAACTTTGGAGAATTTCCACCGGTCTTACACTGACATGAAATCAGGGATACCGTCGAGTGGAACTTGAAGTGGATTCGGCAACAGTGATTAGTATCCTTTCCTCAGCAATCGACCAAGCTCAGACCTACAATTCTATCATCCTAGGCATAAACGAGCTGTTCTATTGGAACTGGAATATTGTTCATTAACATATTTATCGAGAGAGTAACAGATACACTAATTAGCTAGTGCACTACGCTAACCATGTAAATGTTAGAATTACCTATTTTGACACTATATTCATACTTCATAGGGTACCACTTTTTCCTCACAGATGATAAATCAACCTGTTTTCCTATACTCCTTATGTAATTTTTGGTTTTATATTCCCTTATAATTTTTTTTTGTGTGGAAATGGGAGTCCTGGTCTATGTATAATGAGTGGAATATGCACGAGGTATGATCAAGATTCTATAACGAGGTTTGACCTTCACCATCTGCACATTTATGTATTGAGTGTTAGGAAGAAAAAAAGTGAAAGGACTTTTAAATATAAAGAATTAACTTTAGTTTCTAACATTCAGATGAAAAAAAAAGCTTCCATTCGCTTCTTTTAGGCTTATAGCTAGATCATCAAAGTTAAACAATTGATGAAATACAAGTGCAATTTCGAGAAGATCAAGTAAAAGACGAAAATTTTACTCTTTCCATACAGTAAAAAAAAGCTAATCGCATTAATTGAGGAAAAGGTGTAAATAAAAGTGATGCAGAATTAAAGGAATTTATACTCTTCGTGAAGTTCCATACAATAAGGCCCATTAGAAACTTCTTATCTTTCTATAATGATACCACTAATTACTAGGAACAAATTAAAGTAGATGTTGAATTTTTGAGTCAATTTATATATATTGCATTAAAAAATAAATAAATGATTTTTTTGAAGCTTAATTATAATTTAAAATCTTAAAATAATAATTGAAATTTTTATACTATTTATTTATAATTTGGCTTGATTTTCTTAGAATAAGTCTCCCAAGTCCTAAATTTCATGATGTGGATATCAATTAAATTCAAGAATAGAACGAACAACTAAAAAATAAAATAAAATATAAATCTCATTATGTTACCAACAATTTTAGTTGATAGTTCATAAATAAATATATTTATGAAATACAATTTATCATTTATAAGAAGTACTCCTAAATTAAATTATTTGCCTTTTTCTCGTAATTTAACCTACTTTTTAAGAAACACTTTTGAAGTTTTACATCATTTAAAATTCTTTAGTTTCATTATACATGAGGTATAACAAGCTAAAAATAAATTTAAAAAGAAAGGAAAACCTCTCTCTCTTTATTTTTGATAATAAAGTTTATGTGGAGAATCAAGATTTAAAACTGAGTCCTGGAAAAGGTCTCCATTACAATTCAACATTTTGTGGATTTATGAGAAAACTATGGTTATTAATAGATTCAGTCAGAAACAACTTTCATATGCCTAAAGTCTTATCTGTAATGATGTCATGCTTTTTCTAGTATTACTGAAAACTGTTTATGTTAAATCTCTTTTGTTTTTGTGTAAATGAATTGAGTGCAATTTCATACTAGTGTAATTATACCAGAAAACAGCAGACTTCTGTGTGATTCTTAACTACTGGCATGTGTGTCGTAAATGCAGTACATGAAATATGCAGCACCAAACTTAAGCACAGTGCGCGATTAGCCACAGTTGTTGGGTGACGAATTAGAAACATTTGTTGACCAACGAGGAACGGGATGCCAAGCATAAGATGAAAAAGACTTCATACATACTAGTTTGATCAAATAAATTAGGTTTGTTTCTATAAATTTTCTGTTGTGCTTGTTGCTTAATTTCACTTTGGACGGCCTTTCCTTAATTTTGTTAAATCGCTAACTTCGTTTCTAATAATTTTCCAATGTTTCTCTTGCTCTATATTAATTCGGAAGATGGTGTTTCCAACCTATCCAACAAGTAGGAAGGTGCAAAGGGTAAGACACTGTTAATTAAGAAACGTTAGAATAGGTAAGGAAGAAATTGTTTGTGGTGCAAAGAACTTCACCTGGTGATTGATTGGAATGTACAAAAATGCTAAAATTGTGATTTTGGTATACCTAAGTTAGGACCTGAACGTTTTTAAGAGAAATTCAAATATATGTGGAACACATTGATTAGTACATGAGCAACTCTATCTGTATTATGGTTAAACTAAAACCAAATTTGTAACAAAGACAGTTGAACTCATTTTTTGTCGACCTCCACAGCGCATAGGATTTTGTGTTAGCTGTTTCCTAGGGTTCACAATACTGTTTAAGATTCTCTAAATTGACCAAGAAAACTTTACAACTTCTGTCCTATATTCTAAACTTCATTTACAGTCACCGAAAGATGGAAAATGATGATCCTCTTTATGTATTAGGTTTACATTTAGTAATAAACTCAATCTCTTAAGATGGAAAACGTTCTTCTTCTGTATTTACTAGGTTTTCATTTAGTAAACTCAACCTAGCTATAAGAGAAACAGAAACAAGAATAATTAATGGTGGGAAGCATGTCTGGTAAAAGGAATGATTCGGTCAGCACTTTGTGAAGCAACTAGTTGACAACCCTAAACCATTGAAAATTAACCTGATCAACTCAAAAGGGATCGTGGTCTTTCAAGAGGGAAGGAACCATAATTTCGATTAGCTGGACCATATACCTCAACTAACATATCCCTTTTTCCTAAAAGAAGACTGCAGAAATTTCTCCCAAACCACACATTCTGTTTCTTAGAACACAAGAATCTTGGAAACTGAAGGTGTCTCGGCTGCAATGTAAAACACTTCTCACCTTTACAACTCTTGATACTCAGGTATGTTTTCTACCATATAAAGCTAGAATACAAGTTTAGTTCTAAGTATGACAACGGAGACCAAAAAGAAGGTAAGGTGGCAGTTAGTCCAAACTTCAAAACCGAATAAGAATCAAAGTGAAGCATAAACTACACATTATAAAAACCACAACCCTACACCTAAGCATAACGATTGCATGATTTTCGCAAGGTGATTACCTAGAAAAATAGAAATTAACTGTATATATTTGTTTGAGTGAAGATAAGGGGTTTTCTTTTTAACTTCCTACCAAATTTACTATTGGCACCCGTCTTCATTTCTATTTCTTTTTATTTCAACTTCTGTTTATTGGATTTGTTGTTTGTATATTACATATATGGGTATCTGAAAGCATATAGAGCTCAAGCAGAGTAAAGATCAGCTACGCTTCTCAGCACCTGCACTTGGGTATTAAGACACCTTATGTAATGGGCGGTCTCGTCCAACAAACGGCATAAATCCATGGTTTCAGCACCTGGAACAAGCTTCCGTAGATCGTTGGCTAGACCAACTCCGCCTTCCTCATCAGTCAACGTCTTCTTTATCTCATTTTTCTTAATGGGTCGAGTTCTGATCCTTTTGGGGAAAGATTGTCGCCTTCGGGCTTGGTTTCGAATCTTGCAGAGCATTGCCCTACTCCAAGCTCTCCTCGAGCCAACAGCAAAGACCAGTGACTTGTCAGCAGCAGTTCTAACTCTACGGTAGCGTTGAAAGACCTCTCTAGGGCTACTCAAAGGCGGAGTCCCGGCTCTGATCTTCTTCAAAGCTCGAAGAAAGACAATAGTGAACCTAGCTTTCATCGAACTAGGGTTGAGAGAGATTTGATGGGGAGTCATGAGTACGCTTTGTGAAACTAGGGCTTCAGGGATTGTTGGGATTTGGGAGTGTTGACGAGCTTTGTTTTGCTTTCCTTTTTCTTTATATATATATATAGGACAGATCAAAGACAAACAAAAGAAAGCACTTGGAAAGAAGATATGATTTTCTGACACAAAAGGGGCCTATTTTTCAGATAAAATCATAGATGAAGAAGGACAGAATTTGAATACTCTGACAGACAGAATCTACGTTACCAACCAGAAACCAAAGAAGAGCTAGCAAGTGATGGATGTGATCAGGGAAAACTTCAGGAGGAAAACATGTGAAAGCTGAAAGGAAAGGAATGAGAGAGGGGAGAGAAGAGATTGAAAATGGGAGGTGTAAAGAAGAAGACGACTCTGGGAATCAACCTATTATACAATTCCAACTATAATCATTTATTTGTAGAAAAGCCATCCTACTAAGCATCTAGCTTCCGGGGCCAATAGAATATTGACAAACTATGTAAGGGCTTAAAATTTTTGAACATAATTGATATAAATAAGTGTTTTTGGCTTATAAAAATTGAATTGATAGGTTTATTCTGTCGTTGTCAGGAATGGGATGATTTTTGGAGATGGGAGTCGTGAGAGTGTATAGAAGTGGGGCTGCAAGAGGGCAACCACCATATGATCGCACATGGTTCCGTTGCCACTAGGATTAGTGGGCTCCTCACTTGTTTCTTCCCTCTTCCCTTTTAAATTCCATTCTCGACTCCAACTCTGCTAAATTTCCATGTCGATCTGTTACCTGTGATGCGTCTTTCTTTTCGGTCCAATTCGATCAATTTGTGTGTCTTGATCATAATATTATATGACAAAAACAACAACAATAATTATAAAGCCCTTGTCCTAGGTTGACCTCGTTAGAGATTAGACATACCTTTGGTCTGTAACCAGACGTGATGTTGTATGGCGATGGCAATGGCGATAAAGGGCAGCAAAAGGGTTCACCAATGGCCAAACCGACATATATAGAGAAGAAAAGGAGTCATTATGTCTCAGATAATCGGCACCAATCGATATTAATGAGATAAACCCAGTAGCTCTTTTAACTGCCGTTTCATATTGAACCACATATACGAATTGAAATTATTAGAGAGAGCAAACGGAGATTTTTCTTTGTTGTTGCTCACAAGCTAGTATACTCCTTATCAATCATAAGTTGGCACACCTGATCTAAATCTACAGATGGGAGGAGTTACTGCTGCTTCTGCCGATGATGATGATTTAATGATCAACTTGAATCTGTCCGTCTCTCTACTCATAGTGGGTTCACTGCTCTCCTTCAACGTCATTCATAGGATTTCCAAAGCTAAATTCCAAAGTATGAGTTTCATTTGAAGTCACTTTCAACCATCTTACATACTCGAGTTCAAATTTTAGGGTTTAAACAATGGAGGTCCGAGTGATTCTACAGTTACAACGCGTCATTACCGGAGGTTTATAATAGTCATAACTATTAACAATCACTTAAACAGCGAGTGCATGCGAAAGAGAACCAAAGCATTTGTTTACACACATACATATTATTATTGGGGTCTTGGAGAGGAGTCCCTTGTTAATATGAGGAAGAAGTGCATAATGGCTTGATTACGTTCCCGTGGACCACACACTCAAGTGGACATTCAACCGTTAAGGAAAGTGACAATTCGGAAGTCAAATTTCAATTAGATGACAGCTTGAAGGATAATAACGTTGATAGGTTTTAGTTGTTTGGCTTTATTATAAGAATAATCTCCCGGCACCTATCCTATCCGCTCATCACTCATTTTACACCACATTAATTAATTGAAATCTCTATATAATTAGATATAAAACCCTAAGAAGTGCTTGTCACTGGAAAACAAATTTAAGTATTTCGACATGGAAGAGCACCTTAGCTAAACTAGGTAAAGAAAAGGATCAGCAACTTTGCAGATCAGTCGCACTTTGGATGCCTGGACCAAACCTGATACTGCTCTTCCTTCGCCATTTTTACTCACCTCTGGATTCGGTATCCAAACCTACCGTCTTGGAATTGAGGACGGAAGAAGCATAAAACCATCGGAGCTAGTAGGTTGACCAAGCGTAGAACCTCCTGTAGGTTGCTTTTGGGATATCACCATATTCGACTTGATATTAATTAAGTTAAAGACATATATATATATAGATATAGACATAGATACTCGCATACACACGGTACGTTTGAACAAACGCCTTGCAAGTGACAAAATGCTCAACGTCTATATAACATAATCAACATCCTTAATTTCAAACATACAAAGTCACTGGTACTTTCTAGCTTACATGTGCTGATTACTTCCTAACGATTATAGGATAACTTATTCAAAAAGTAATACATAGGTCGATGTAGATGATGAATTCTGTTAACTCATATGCATTTTAACATTCTGGGCAAAATATTTGAAATATGAGATACTACGCGCACTCAAACTGTTGCTTCCTTATCGTGTATGTATGGGAAATTAGAAAAGGAAAAAACAGGGACACAGAAAGAAGAAAAGAAAAAACGCAACTGGAAAGAACAAGTGACTGGCAGGCAAAATCAAAATGGAGTATTGTTTCTTTTTGGGTAAGACTACAAACAGGGAAACAACAAGAACATGGTGGGCCAAGAGTTTGCATATGGTTTGGATACACCAAAACTTTAGAATTAGATGCTTTAACCAACTCATAATTATTTTTAATGATTTAGATAATGACGATGCACGAGCCTATGCTCTTTTTGTTAATAGACTTTGGACCACCACTCTACTCAATGGGCATGCCATGAGTCGGCAATACGTGCCAATGCCGTTCTCTATTTAAAGCTCCTAATATACATATCAATAGTAGTTGTATTTTGAATTAATAAATATATTTTTTTCCGAAAGTTAATTCATTAATAAGAATAAAAGATAATAAGGTTATGTATATAACCATAATGACCAATTACACAAAAGAGTCTAGTAGCCTAAAATGAACTACATTACAAGCTACTTCAATGGCCGTCTTTCATACATGATTTGAGTGAATTTGTTGTTGTGAAAATAGATCGGATTAGAGCAAGTTCACAGCTAAATAGAATTGAAAAAATAGTAATGACATTACAAATTTTATGTGGAAAACTCCCAAATTATAGTAAAAACTATGGGCAAGGATAGAAGATGTTTACTACTGAAAAAAACTAGAGAATTACAAGGAAAAATTAGACTTAAAAATATACAGAATATTTTGTATCTCTCTTTCTCTCTCTTTTCTCTCTCACCTCAGTCTCTCTTTTTCTCTTCTATTTGCTTGTTGTTCTTGGTTCATATCCTGCCTTTTTATAGGCAGGAGAAGACATATATGGTTGGCCAATTTGGCTAACCCATATTTTTGGCATATTAGGCACCAAAAAATCGATGCCTAACTTGCCTACCATGTTTGACAATTCTCCCACTTGAAGATTTGATTGATAATCAATCATATCTTCACATCATTCGTTCTACCTTGCCGTTTCATGTTGCTTACGTCTTTGTCAGGTTACACGAGAATAGACACCATATAAAATTGTCACCATTGATTGCTTTTGTTATAAAATCTGTCAGGTTATCTATTGTAAGAATTTTCTGTATATCCACTATTCCTTCTTCCACTTTCTCACGAACGAAGTGATATTAAACTCGGATGTGTTTTGTTTTTGAATAAAATGTTGGATTCTTGACAAGATGCAAAACACTTTGACTGTTACAATACAGATTAATATTCTCTTGTTTATTCTCAAGTTCTTCAAACAACATCTTCAACCACACTGCTTTTTTACTTGCTTGTGTAGCTGCTACATATTCTGCTTCTGTTGTTGATGTAGCCACAATTGACTGCAGTTTTGAACCCAGCTCACAGCTCCTTTAGCTAGTGTAAACACATATCCTGTAGTTGATTTACTTTTATCAAGATCACCTGCATAATTAGCATCAAGATATCCTTTGACAGTAAAATCTGATCCTCCATAACGTAATGCAACATTTGAGGTTACTTTTATATATCTAAGAATCCTCTTAACAGTATTCCAATGCTCTCGACCGGGATTTGCCATGTATCTACTAACTACTTCGATTGCATGTGTAATGTCTGGTCTTATACAAATCATAGCGAACATTAGGCTCCCCACTTTTGATGCATACGGTACTCGAGATATTTCCATCCTCTCTTCTTCATTGCTAGGACTCATACTTGAGGATAACTTGAAATTAACAGGAAGAGGGGTATAAATTGACTTACAATCTTGCATGTTGAATCGCCGCAAGATCTTCTTCAAATAATTCTTCTGAGAAAGCCAAATCTTCCTATTCTTTCTGTCTCGGTGAATTTGCATCCCTAAAATCTTGTTTGCTGGTCCCAAGTCCTTCATTTCAAATTCCCTAGCCAACTGTGCCTTCAATTCTTTGATACGATCATTATTGGGGCCTGTTACCAACATGTCGTCTACATACAACAGTAAGACTATAAAATCATCATTTTCAAACCTCTTGAAATATGCACAAGGGTCTACATTCAGTCTGTTGTATCCAAGGCTTATAATGAAGGAATCAAATCTCTTATACCAACACCTCGATGCCTGTTTTAAACCATATAGAGATTTGTTCAACCTGTAAACCAAGTTCTCTTTCCCTTTTTCTTTAAAACCTTCTGGTTGGAGCATATAAATTTCTTTTTCAAGATCTCAATGAAGAAATGCAGTTTTTACATCTAACTGCTCAAGATGTAAGTCAAATATAGCAAACATTGCTAGAAATACTCGAACTCTAGTAAGTCGAACCACAGGAGAAAATATTTCATTAAAATCAATACCTTTTTTTAGCATATTCTTTTACCACCAGTCTAGCAAGATATCACTCCACTTGATCATCACCACCTCGCTTGATCTTGTAAACTCATTTATTACCAATAGGCTTTTTTCCTTGTGGTAGTGATACTAGCTTCCATGTCTTATTCTTATGCAGAACTTCAATTTCTTCTTGCATTACTGCCATCTACTGAGATGCATTTGAACTATTTATTGCTTCTTGAAGAGTTGATGGCTCTTCATCTTCAGTTAAAAAGACAGTATGCAATATTACTCTCCATAATATAATCTAAGTGCCAGCTCGATGCTCTTCTTATGCGAGTTGATCTCCGAGTATCTGGAACATCATATTCAACTGGTTCTTGCTCCTCGTGCTCTGGTGCAGCCTCAGAAGAATCATTGTGATCAACTTCCCTATCCACTTATACTGTTGTAGTTTCTGGATTTTCTTGTACAGTGCCAACATTTTCTGTTTGCTCTTGATCTTTATCTTTTATGAAGATAACATCCCTATTGATAATAATCTTATGGGTAGTAGGATCCCATAAACGATACCCCTTCACACCTTCAGCATACTTTAAGAAAATATATCTTCTGGAATTTGGATCCAACTTTGTAGTTTCTTGGGCATTGAACATCACATATGCCGGACTTCTAAATATATAGAGGTTGGAATAATCCACTGGTTTACCAGTCCACATCTCCATCGGTGTCTTCAACTCAATTGCAGTTGATGGAGCTCGATTCACTACATAACAGGCAGTATTGACTGTTTCTACCTAGAACTTCTTATCTAAGCTTGCAGTTCTCAACATCGTTCTAGTTCTTTCCAACAGAGTTCTGTTCATCCGCTTTGCTACTCCATTTTGTTGAGGAGTGTATGTCGTAATGAACTACCTTTTAATGCCTTCTTACTTGCATAATTCATCAAATTCTTTCTCAGTATATTCACCTCCATTATCTGAATGCAAACACTTGATCTTCTTAGTAGATTCAAGTTCCACCATTGCTTTGTAAGATTTGAAAGTTGGAAACACATCTGCCTTCCTCTTGATAGAAAACACCCAACATCTCTTCGAATAATCATCAACGAAGGATACAAAGAAATTTTCTCCTCCTAGGGACGTAACTGGTGCTTGCCATACATCAGAGAGAATCAAGTCTAGAATTTCTTTGCTTCTGAACTTTGACGTGTTGAATTTCAATCGATGTTGCTTACTCACAATACAATGCTCACAGAAGGGTAGTGTTGCCTTTGTGAGTCATGGAAGTAGATTCTTCTCTGCAATTATCTTCATTCATTTTTTGACATATGTCCAAGCTTCTTATGCCACGTCATTGCAGATTTGTGGTCTAGACTAGTCACTGCAGCGAATGCCTCTTCTTCTTGCAAAGTTACTCCCTTTAGCATGTACAGATTTGCAACAATCTTTTCTACTTTCATAAATACTAGTGCTTCTTTAATCACTTTCATGATTTTATCTTAAATCTCAAATATGAAACTGAGATCATCCAGTTGTCTTACAGACAACAAATTCTTCTTCAAGCACTCCACATGTCGCACTTTTTCAATAGTCTGAGTTGTCCCATCATACAGTTTTAGCTTGATGGTACCGATACCAACGATCTTTAGAGCTTGATCATTACAGTTGTACATCGATCCTTCAGAGACAGATTCATACTTATGGAACCATTCTCTTCGATATGTCATACGAAAAGTAGCTGTTGAATCGAGAAGCTATATATCATCAAATCTTCTCTTATCTCCAATAGTCATTGCTACTTCACAGACCATTGCACTTCCATCATCTGAAGTATTTGCCGCATTTTCTTGAGGAATATAATCTTTCTTATTCAAATTCCAACAATCATTCTTCATGTACCCCTTCTTATCACAATTGTGGCACTTGAAATTCTTCTTACTCCTAGATTTTGATTTACCATGACTATGACTCCCACTTGAGCCATGTTCTATTGATCTTCCTCTCGTCATCACCAAGGCCTCCGCTTGTTGCGAATTTGCCAACCTGTCTTCCTTATTTTTGCGCCGACTCTCTTCTTCCAGAATAGCAGCTGCAATATTGTGAAAGACTAGAGTATCTGTGTTGTTTGTTAAATTGATGATGAATTGTTCATATGAATCTGGTAGACTTTGGAGTAGAAGTTCGGTATGTTCACTTATCTCTAGTGTATGCCTCAATGATGTGAGTTGAAAAATAGAATATTTAAAATATTTAAGTGCTCCGTCACCGAAGTGGATTCCGCTATGCATAAAGTATATAGTTTCCTCCTCAGGAAAATTTTGTTGTGGAGTGATTTGGCCTCCTACAATTTTGTGAGGTGATATCATATTTCTTTTATAGTCTTCTTTTTCTCTATACTAGATAATACTTCATTAGCTAAAACTAGGTGAAGATTAGCTACAACATTCCCATCCATCTCGTTCCTTTTTTCATCTGTAACTCCAACTGATCATTCATTAATGGCCGTCAGGTAATTATCTTTCCTCAAGATTATCTTTATCTTCAACTTCTTTAATGAGAAATTACTCCCATTGAACTTCTCAATATCAAATTTTGCTGCCATTGTTTCTATTACGAACAGAATTAAGCTCCCACTATTTTACATAAATAGTATCGTATGTATGAATAGTATCGCCTACGTAAATAGTATCATACATATGAATAGTATCGTATGTATGAATAGTACCGTATGTGTGAATAGTAATGTATACTTGAATTACTTGATGTAATTTTCTGACTTAACTCTGATACCACTTGTTGTAAAAATTAACCGGATTATAGCATGTTCATAGCTAAATAGGACTGAGGGAATAGTAATGAACATATAGATTTTACGTGAAAAACTCCCAAATAAGAGTAAAAATCACGGATAAGGATAGAAAACTTTTATTACTGAGAAAAACCGGAGAATTATAAAGAAAAACTAGACTAAAAAAATACACAAGATATTTTTTGGCTTCTCTTTTTCTCTCTTTTCTCTCTCACCTTACTCTTTTCTTCTTCTTTTTTTTCTCTCTTGCTTGCTTCTTGCTCTTCATACTACTCTTGCCTTTTTATAGGCAGAAATTCCTTAGCTGTGTTAAGCATGGTAGGCACCAGCCAACAATTGTTGACAACAGCAGCAGCTGCACTGGCCAACAGGCTACCTCAGCTTCCAGAATCGCTCTTGTTGGAGCAAGATGAACAATTTCTCACCTTCTCCCTTGAGTTCTCCCTCTTGACCCGCAAGTAACCAGTGATCTATCCACCTTTGTCTCTATCGATATTTGGCTATGAATAGTTCGCAATACCCTCGTACTACATGTGTTGGCTGCTCCTGCTCGACTTATAAACGAGAATCTCAGGCGATGAACAAGTGAAGATAATTACTTTAGTTTTCTGCTATGATGAAACGTTAAAAAATGTCATCGACAGGTTTCAAACCATGGAAATTACGAGTTAATACTTCTTGATCAAACAGACACATATAAGCACCTTTACTAAACTAATTATTAACAAAATCTGAAGTGGAAGTCCATTTAAGTGGAGCTAAAGTTTTAATGTTTGTATAGCACTGGCATTCCTGGGAGAAAATTGATTTCTCGAAACAAGAAGCAGAACATACTAGGTACTCAACCAGTTGCCCCGACTGCTTTAAATATGGCGTAAAATTTAATTTTGGACCATGACACTGAATCTGACTGCATTACAAACGCAGGAAAGCAAATTCTTCAATAGCTGGTACCTCTCCTATTTTCTTTAGTGCTTCCTTGCTAGGTTCCTCATCCACACCAATGGTCATAATTGCCTGTTTTCGTGCAACTATCCTCCCAACACTCATAAAATTTACGTTTACATTCTCTTCACCTAGTATACTCCCTACATCACCAATTATACCAGGTTGATCAACCTGTCTGCACAGAATGATACAACCTTCCAGGCTCACGCCTACACTAAAGGATCCCACTTTGGTAAAATGAGGCCTCCCATCTTTAACTTTTCCTTCTACTTTAATCTCACCCGAGTCACAAATTGCACTCGCAAATTTAGATTCGACATTTGCAATTTGGACCTGGATGAACTCAAGTGGATTTTCGGGTGAACCATCCACAAGAACGTGCTCTTCTGTTATTCTTAGTCCTCTCTGTTTTGCAGTGAAGTCGGCATTTACTAGGTTTACAAAAACACTAGAGATAGGCTCAAGAAGACCCTTGGTAATCATTGCACGAAGTAGCCGAGTATCGAGATCATTTGAAGTTCTCGCGGAGGTGTAAGTCAGCTTTACTGAGCTTATACCACTTCCACCTGCAACCAGTTGCACGGCCAATTTGCCAAGCTTTTCTGCAAGCCCAACATATGGTGCTAGTTCTGATAGAACCTGTATTAACACAATGTGACCATTGTCGACCATAAGTCTACTTCAATAACTAAAATTTCGCTCTCCATAGTGAATATATGAAAATAAAAAAATAACAGGCACCTCAACAGGAACCATGGGTGCATTAACTGCACTAGAAGCAAGTTCCCCTTTCAAAGCTTCAATAACAGCTTCTGCTATTTCAATGGCTACTCCTTCCTGATCAATACGAGGAACTTTCAAGACAACAGAAACTCAGCAATAAAGAAACACGGCCAGAGAACAAAAATGAAAGTCATATGAACCTGAGCCTCCAAAGTGCTAGCTCCAAGATGAGGTGTTGCGATCACTTTTTCATGCAGCACTAATTTACTATCTCTTCGTGGAGGCTCCTCTATGAAGACATCAAGTGCAGCCTGCAGAAACATTAAAATCGTCCATTCTTCCCTACGAAAATAAGAATAAGATAATCAGCTCCTAATCAACAGACACACAAGAACCTGAGCAACAGTTCCAGAGTCCAAAGCTCTAACTAGTGCGTCCTCATCAATAACTCCACCACAAGCAACACTGACAATACGGACCCCTCTTTTCATGTTGGAGAAAGTTTCATCGTTAAACATTTTTGATGTTGCAGGTGTAAGAGGCAAATGCAAAGAGATGAAATCAGCGGTTGAAATAGCTTCATCGAAAGTCAGTAACTCCACACCAATTGCGTGGGCCCGTTCTGCTGGTGCATAAGGATCATATGCAATCACATGCATACATAGACCTTTGGCCCGCCGGGCAACTTCTGAACCAACCTTTCCAAACCCAATTATAGCAAGGGTTTTACCAACAAGCGACACCCCCACATACTTGCTTCTCTGCCACTTGCCTGCAAAGGGAAATTGCTGACATCAATCCAAATTCATTGGGCATAATTGGTTGTAAGTCGATTTCATTCACAATGCCAATTAAGAAGACGGATTATGTAAATTGCCAAACTTTTTGCTCAATATTATAGCATGTAAAATGAACAAAATTATATCTTGTTAATGTTCGTCGAACTGGTGTTTTACAAAGAATGTCAGACAAACCATTTGATCGAGAGATATACTACGAGGCAGCAGAATTGACTAGCAAATTGCAACATAAAAGAACATAGCCAGCAAGTAACTGAAGAAGAACTAAACGAACAAACCAGATTTAACAGAAGCATCAGCCTGGGCAATGTTCCTAGCCATGACAGTAAGCAACGCAATCCCATGTTCAGCCGCAGCAAGAGTATTGGCAGTAGGCGCATTGACCACCAAGCACCCATGCTCTGTCGCAGCTGACAAATCAACATTGTCAATGCCAACACCAGCACGACCCACAACCTTAAGCCTACCGCCTGACCTTTCAAACACCTCCCTTGTAACTTTAGTACCACTCCTGACTATCAACGCGTCACAAAGGGAGATCTTTGTACACAACTCCTCGGGGCTGAGGTTGTAAGAGCAGTCAACATTGGAGAATCTTCTCAGGAGCTCAAGCCCTGCCTCTTCAAGCTTCTCGGAGACGAGCACGGTCGGTCTCGTGTCCACCATGGTGACGGCTATGACAAATCTTTTGGCATGTCTGTCGTCATAACGAAAAAGATGGGGTGTGGCAAAGAATGACGGCAGAGAGATTTTGCACCTGACATTGGACGGAGTTGATGTACTGGCATGAGACAGGAAGTTCCATGAATATGTAACCGCCATTTTCCTATGTTCCGTAGAAATGGATTCCTGTTTCTGTATGAAGTGAGTGAAGTGAGATGCGTGAAGTGAAATCTGATCTGCTGAATGAGATATGGTGCGTAAATGAATGAATAAGTTGCTGGGGCTTAAATGCTGCCAAGTCAGCAATTGAAGATTTGGTTTGGAAGTTTAGTCCTGACAGAATATCCGATTGCATGGATTTGATGTCTACCGTTGTTACCTGCTTTGCCCTCTGATCCTCTTGCCCAGTATTTTGTATCTAGTCAGTGTTAGAGGTTCTGAGCCATCTATTAAATTTCAATGAATGACTCAGATCTTCTAATACTGACTACATACAAAGTACTTGGACCAAAAGATCTGATCCCACCTATTTTATGATTTTGGTATCGGTGGAATCCGGTCGCTATTTGCTTGCTAGAGCAATTATAGGATTTTGATAAGCTTATGATAATCGTAGCTTGATTTTATCATAAGCATAAATCCCTATATTCATTATTGCCGTAATAGTTACACATGCTCTTTTATGGTTTTGCGTTAGGAAATCATTCAGGGTTGACTCAACGACCACAACGATTAAAGTTCCAAGCAGTAGTTGTCAGCCCATCCACAACAGGCATGAGGCATCTGTTCAGGGTCAGAATCTGGGATTCAGCGTTTTGGAAATCCATTTCATGACTTCTAAAAGGGTTTGGGTTCAAATTCTGTGTAATTTCTCTGAAAATGCTCTCCTGTGAGTTTTGATTTTTTGTAAGTAATATCTTGTACATTAATCTTTTCTTTTCTCAAACATTGACTTCTCTCAACCTCTTTTACCTACATACCCTGAATTCAAGTTCAATAAGCAGTTATGTAGAAGGAGAAAAAAGAAAAAAGAAAGGGCGATGAAAGATGACATGATTTTAGAAATAGTCTCTCTATTTTACAGGGATAAGGCTGCTTTAATTGGGTGTGACCTCGTGCGGAGCTCGAATTGAATTTGGCTTCTGACCATATTAATGCTAAAAAGAAGAGCAAAGCATCCAATTCCAAATGCCCACGGCACTAAGTAATCTGAAATATTTTGATTCATGGGTAGAGAAACATCCAAGTTGCTGCTTTGAATAAATTTCAACCATGCGGCCGCCTAGCTACTTGGCCATGAGATAGAGCTAACAAGAGAGCTTAGGAGCCAATAAAAGCATGAGCCAATTTTTGACCAAGCTGAACCTGAGCATCAGTTGTGAGATGCTGGCGATCTCTTCCAAGGGGCAATCCCTTGGCATCGATCAGCTTCACAGGTGGTAGTTTTATTTCCAGCTGATCATTCCTGATCCGGTCGGTGAAGTTGCCTTTTCCTGATGTGATTGCCACCTGCAAGTACAGAGATTCTATGAGAGTAAGCACATAAATACTCTCACATTTCCTAACACTACCGATCTCTATAAATTGCAGTAGAACTTAGAGTAACATCAATCTACTTGTATTATCAGTAGTGGTGGGATGTTAAGATCAGAGTGCAAATCTTTAAAGAACTTCTCTGTATTTTCTTTGTATCCATCAGCATCCTCCTGGAAAATGGTATCACTCTCCCCTTGGTACCATAGCAGTGCTCGAATTGTACCACCTTCCTGTAATGACTCATTCGCTCGCCTGGTTAATTCCTTGTAGAAAAATTTTCCACGCTGCCAGTTAACTATACGACTGTTGGTTCTTGCACATGGGACGACACCTATAACTCCAAAACCTGAACCAGTTGCTAAAAGCTCATGTGCGAATGCTATTCCTGGACCAACCCCCCAACTGCCTTCTATGTCAATGCCAGCATGAAGTGGCTCCCCGGCTACTTCCCATTTCCCCATAGCATTGAGCCTGAGGATTTTTGCATTAGGTCTCACCTCTGGCGGCTGGTAGACATCCCATTTTCCATTGAATACACCTCCTTGACCCACCATGTTAGATTCACCACCCAAAAGGAAGATGTCCTTGGTGAGGTTGCCGCCACCACCAAACTGGGGTAAGAGGATCATAAAGAAGAAACATATCACACAAGACATATGAACCATTGATTTGCGGGCGATGGAAGCTTTCATCTTCGTTCTTGCACTAAAGATATTATGAATGACAACACACTTTATGACCAAATGGTTTCAATTATACATGTTCTTATCAATAGTTTCTAATTTGACTCTTTAAGTTGATTTTTAACTTAACTAGGAAAAACTCTAGAAATATTTATTCGCTTCCATTCGAAACTGATTCATTCAAATAATAAAAAAGAGATTAAATCTCACTAGTCTTTATCACTAATATATTTTACAATACATTAAAGTTGCAGGTTCATAAAATTATTCACTTCTAATTATATTAGTTTGATTCGTTAGTTTTAATTAAATTATATAGCTCAACTTCATCTTTCGATGTTTATCAAAAGTTTCTAATTTTATAGTTCCTCTAGATGGCTCTATCATCTTCCCTCTGATTTTTCTTGATAGGGTTGAAACCACCGACTTCACAACTGTTTGTTGTCTCATACTCGACCGAGTTAGATAAATTAGGAGAGGAACTTTACTTGCGCGTGACGTAATATAGACTAGTGCTGGACAAGAACTCGACATTAAAAGATGATGACAGACCAGAAGACTGAAAAAGATGAGCGGTATAGTGTTGCGCGAAAATGTTAAAAAATTCGGAGTGAAAAATAAACAACAACACCACCAAAATTTTATATTGGTTTGACAATGTCTACGTCCAGTTTGGAGACGACTGAGTATTTCACTATAATCAATAAGAGCATATAATAGTATTTATCACTCAATTTTTTAAAAGACCCAAATAAACCCAAGCTCACAAAAAAGAAAAAGAAAAACAAATATATAAATAATTTTTTTTCTTTTCTCTCTCTCTTCCACTATTCTCTCTTCTCCTTCTCTTTCAGAAATGACTCTCTCCCTCTAAACAACTTCTTCTCTCTTCTCACACCAGAAATTGTGCTCTCTTCTCCTTCATTTGCTTCTCTTTTGTAGAGAATTTAATGGATGTGAAAGCCTCCAGCTACACCACCGAAATCCATGAAAAACAAGCCTCTATTATTGAGTCAACAATCACCGAAAGTTAGCTTCAATTTCTGACTTTGAAAAGGTTTAATTTCTGACTTTGCAAGCTTCAATTTCTGACTTTCTTTAAGGCAATATTCAACAATCTCCACCTTGGCTCAAATCTTCGAAGTGGAATTCCCAATAGTCGTCTCCCAATTCCATATTTATAGGGCAATTAACAAATTTTACAAATGCCAATCAAGTCTAAGCAATGTTTAAATTTGAGTAACGAAACTGATTTTGTCAACATATTAGCAGGATTGTCGGCGGTCCCAATCTTCTGAAGAAGAGTATCTCCCTCATCAATATTCTCACGAACAAAATGGAACCTCACATCAATGTGTTTTGTACGTGCATGATGGACTTGATTCTTTGCTAAATAAATAGCGCTCTAACTGTCACAATGAATATCCACATGGTCCTGATAGACCCCTAAGTCATCAAGCAACCATTAAAGCCAGATGACTTCTTTAATAGCTTCTGTTACTGCCATGTATTCTGCTTCAGTAGTTGATAAAGCAACTGTCAATTGCAAGGTTGATCTCCAACTCACTGGACCTCCAATAAGAGTGAATACAAAACCTGTAGTGGACCTACGCTTGTCCAAATCACTTGCGTAATCAGAATCTACATATCTAACAACACATTGACCAGTAATTTCATCTTGCTGAAATAATAAACCAACATCCACAGTACCCAGAATATATCGTAGAATTCATTTCACAGCTTGCCAATGCTCTTTTCCTGGATTATGCATATATCTACTGACAATACTAACAGCTTGTGAAATATCAGGCCTAGTACATACCATAGCATACATCAAACTACCAACAGCACTTGCATATGAAATTTTAGCCATGTAATGACTCTCCTCATTTGTTTTAGGAGACATAGAAGCACTAAGTTTGAAATGAGGAGCAAGAGGTGTACTAACCGATTTTGAATTTTCATTTA
>JANJEY010000004.1:34745856-34758251 GCA_024703695.1 Erythroxylum cataractarum | reverse complement strand
TTAATGATAAGAATAATAAAATTAATAATAATAACAATAATAATAATAAGGATATTTTGATCTTTTTGTTAGTTATTTCTTTGCCATTTTAAGTTTATATTTTCAAACCAAACACAGAAATAGAAATTTGTTGTCTATTCCATTTCTTAAACCAAACAAAGTAATACCTATTTTATTATATTCCTCATCTTTCTCTATTCCTAAGAATTACTATTCTATTCTTTCTCTATTCCATTCCATGACCCAAACACGCCGTTAGAAGCAGACAGCAGCTCTAGCTAACTTGCTAGGCCCTAAACATTCACGCTTCTCTATTACCGTTAAAAGCAACAGTTGTAACCTGCTCCTCCTCCAGTTCACAGCAGCAATGGCTTCTCTAATTTCATTATTCCTACAAAGACGCCTTCTTTGCACCCGTTCCAACGTCCCCCACAATCCATCCCACTGGAATGTCAAGCAAGTTACCAAATCCAACTTTGCAGGCTCTCTCGAAGAGATTAAGTCTCACATTGCAACGTCTGATTTTGTTGCTCTTTCGTTGCAAAATACCGGTTCCTTTTCTGCCGCATGGCACCGTGTGTCCCCTTTCGACACGCCTGAGACCGCTTACTTAAAAGCCAAGCACGCCGCCGAGCGCTTCCAGGTTCTCCAATTTGCCGTTTGCCCCTTCTCCTTTCGGGCTTCCAAAGTTGCAGCCCACCCGTGAGTACGTCTTTCCTTGAACTCTTTTGGGTAAGAAAAAGTTGTGCAACTTTATCAATTTTTATGGTTCTGCGCTGTCCAATAGCTTAGCTTCTTGTTTTTATGAAAGTGATATATATCTTGTTTATTGAACATATTCATGCGTCTTTTCAGGTAGGAGGCATTTTGTAGGTTCTTTAGCGTTGACATTGTTTAATACATATGATCTTTGAATTCGGTCGGTATCTCGTTTTTGAGCCAATTGAGGAAAAATCCTTTCTTTTCTCTTGGTACAGATACAACTTCCATTTATTCCCTAGGGATGAACTGAATATGGGGATGCCTTCTTACAGTTTTTCTTGTCAAACATCATGCTTAACGTCTATGGCTCGTGAAGGTTTTGATTTTAATGCCTGCATATATGACGGTAACTCCTAATCTCGATGTGGTTTACCCTGCTTAGAGAATTTGAACTTTGTAACTGAAATTCACCAATATTCTGATTCAGGCCTGTACCAATGGTTGTCTAAAGAAATGTATAAGTATCTTCTGAAATTTCACTTGATAACTGGGAGCTAATTTTCTTTTTGTGATTTTAAGAATCTTCTAGTAGATTTGGGGGTATCAATTCTGTCATCCGTGGAGAGATATTTTGGGTTATCAAATCATAAATTTTACTATGTATGAAGTTCCCTGGAAATTAACTTAATTGATTCGCCTAAACTTGTTTGGTAATGATAATCCCTTGTTTCTTCGTCCACCTATTCCTTTTTTTCTTCATCATTCATTGAGGTTTTCTGTTCTTTGATATCAAAAGTGTTCTTCACTAATTTTATGCAGGAATTTCTTACTTGTCCAGAGCTCAGGAATCTGCAGCTAAGGTTCAGATGGAATATCCAATACATGCTAATTTTGTTGTAAGGCCCATTTCTAATCCTTCCTTAGCTGACAAAGTTTTCATTGAAAGGAATAAATCTCGTGTTAGGCATTGGAGAAATGTTTGCAAGGATTCCATTACAGGAGATGAAGGTCAGAAAATTAAGATACACGTTTTCAGTTGATAAAACATTGGAAATTTATGTTGGATCCATCTTTGGCTGATGTCACAATATGTCTGCTTGTTGTCTTCAGAGCCTTTGGTTCAATGCTTAAGAAAAATTGTTTTATCAAGTGAAGAGTATCGATCAAGACCATGCATGACCATAGATGTTTGCAGTGAACGCCAAGCCGAACTTATAATTGAGGTAAATTGATTTGATGGATTTTAGACCCTCCTATGATTAACTGGGTCATCAAAACTCTGTACCCCTTTTCCTGTTTGAATAGAGTTATCCCGATTTTATCAACTCTATATTGGATATAACTTCGTGAATACAGATGTTGCAAGATTTTGATGATCTTGTTCCCCTGATAATTCTGGCAAAGGGTGGAGGAGCTCAGGCAGTTCGTGCTGTTCTAACAAGTTCAAAAGAAGACAAGAACCTTCTTATGGTTGTAACTGAATGGGTTCCTGTCTAAGCCGTTTAAAAAATTCAATTCGAAAGCTATATGATCTCAATATGGTTTTGATTGGCAGGCCGAGCTTCAGAGCATGGAAGAGGAACATAACAAGAAACTATGTGGTTTCCGAGAGGTGATCGAATTGATTTCTGCTTCCCAGAAGCCCGTTGTCTCCTACGATTCTCTTAATGGTGTACCTCTAGTAAATTTAACCATTCTAAAATTGAAAACTTTTTCACCTTCTCTTTCTTAAGGTTACTGATACCATGTCATTATAATGCCTGCAGATTTAACATTTGTCCACTCAAAATTTTTAGCTCCCCTACCTCCTACCGTGGATGAGTTTGTGCATTCCTTGCAGTTAGTTTTCCCCTGTGTTGTTGATGTCAGCCGATTGATGAATAAAATTGGGCCTCCAAGGAAAGCAAGAAATGTACCTCTAGCCATGTCTTACTTGAAGAATCATTTCTTCGCACCTGTTGATATGGAATTTCCTTGCCAAGGTTAGTTATTTCCATGCATTTGTTTGCAGATGTCAGGAACACAAATATACATGCATGTTCAGTCATCAAGATTCGTGGATTATAGTTTTCTCCTTTTCCTTTTTGTCTGTGTTTTCAACTTTCCCTTAAATAGCTTAAGTTTATACTTCTGCAGTGATATTTGTGTACTATGTGCCTACAGTGTTATATAGTCAAGTTGAACTTTGTTGGGCAAGCTTTTCGTTACACAGCTTGGTTTTTTCTCTGTCGTCATGCCAGAACGTGGCTAATCATTACATCTAAATTATCCACTGTGTGGGACTCATTGCTGCAATTTATTTGGTCTTTTCAGATACAGGGAATAAAATCAAGATTCATGGGCATAATGTTTTAGATATTTGTAAATTATTTGCAAAGTTGAGCTATGTACTAAAAATTGCTCCCAGCGCTGACAGTGATTTGAGAAATCTGACTTCAACCCTTGGAAACAATTTCAACGGATTCTCCACTGTCCCTCAAGAAACAACTGATGGAGAAATCAGTATATGGAGAAGCAACACAAGAAAAGTAAACTGTTCTGATTTGGTTTTCTTGTGGGGATTTAGGGATGATATTACCGCTGGAATGCTAAAAAACATGCTCCAGGAGAGTCACACAATTTTTTCTGAAGCTTTTGATCTTCGACTCGTGGAAAAGAGTTCTGCCATTGTGGTTTTCTGGCAACCTGGTTTGTCCAAAACTTTTCTGGAGATGATGAGTAATAGCTTGGAGGTTTCTGGAACCTTGCTGGAGCTAGTCTCGGAAGGTATGAAAGCAGCAGGGTATGAGATTTACGATAGAGCATGCAAGTTGGGTTTGTGGGAGTCAAGCTTAGCCGAAGCCTTAGACAAAGCCACGATAAACCCCTGCTGCTCTTTCTCCCCTTCTGAAAGAAATTTGGCGCAGAGATGTCAGTATAGTGAATTGATGATCGACTTAGATGATCTCTGAAGCTTTAGTCTCCTGGTTCTTCAACGTCTGTCCCGTAGGCCATGGGAGAGTATAGATAATCTTATCAGCATTATCGAATTGTTTCACTATGAACATTAGTGATTCTGTTCTATATAAAAGTTGATCTTCAAGGCAACCTGCCAGCAATCTAGTCGACCCTCTTCCCTTCCCTCAGTACCGCTAGACTCCAACCACTGGTTGTGCCTCAAAGCAGTGCTTAATGCTAGTGGGTTAACCTATTTTTGTCTAACAGCTTGATTGAGTGCAAATTGTTTGCCTTGAAGGATGTGAGTTAACCTATTTTTGTCTAAGACTACTGAAGTTGCTTTCTCTTCATGCTTTAGATATTAGTGTATAAAAACCAAGCTTCGGTAGAAGGGAGTTAATTGTGGCTCAATCCACGCTCCATAAATTAGTGTATAAAAACCAAGCTTTAGTAGAAACAAAATATTAATTGTGATTATTCCCTTAGGGCCCTTTTGCTTCTATTTTAATTTTTAATTTTTCTTTTTTTCCAATTTAATAAAAATATTTTTTTTTGTTTGAGTTTTTTATTTTAATTTTGGTTTCTACTAGTTTTCAAATATTATAAAAACTATAAAACGTAGTTTTGTTGCTTTCTATTTTTAATATGATTTACTATCAATTAATATATTAATTTTAATAAACATTATGAATAATTAAATTTAATAATATATTTAATTAATTGAAATTAATCATTAATAATAATTATTAATTATATTTAATATGAATTTAGTTTAATAATTATTAACAAAAATAATTACATTTAAGATATCTTTAAAATATATAAATTTCAAATGAAATTTGATTTTATAATTAAAATGTATTTAAAATAAATATTAATTTATAAATAAATGTTAATTTTTAAATTATTTATTTTAACAAAATAAAATAATTTTATTAATAATGTGTTAATAAATATTATAAAGAGATTAAGATAAACTTATTTGCTTAAAAATAATTTATCTTTAAGTTTTATCTATTATGTAATTATTATTAGTGAAAAAAATATATCTATATTGGCATTAACAACTAAACATAATTTTAAAGAAAAAAATAAACTAAAAATTGAAAATTGATACCTGAAACTTGAAAATTGAAAATTAAAAACTAAAAATTAAAAACTACAATAGGAAAGCAGAAGTTGAATCAAACAACCCTTAGTTATAAGCTTTAAAGTTAGTCTTCATCCTTGGAGAGGAAGAAATTTTGAATTACTTTCAGCATATGTGATAATGAAGAGGAATTGTGAGTTACTCTTCACTCGATCTAAAGGAAGATGTTTTGTGGGTTTATCTTCATCCAAATGAAGATTGTTGTATAAGTGTTACTCTTCAGCTATTGAAAGAAGACGATAATGAAAATTTTAAGGGTAGCTTCAAGAATGAATTATGGTTGTGTGCTTGATTTATTTGGTTATTTTCAATTACATAGACTTAAGTTCTCATTCATGAGTAATGAGCTCCTTATCCCTCTTTTTGATGAAATGTTATATTTTATATATTAGTACTATCAAACTACAATTAAATATAGGGATGAATTGTAAAACAACCTTTAAGACCAAAAATAAATTAATGAATAACTAATGATGTTATTTGGCCTCATAAATGCTCTTTTCAATTGTATACGAGTGATGAATCAAGTTTTACGATAGCTTCTGGAAACAAAATTTTAGTAGTCCATCTTAATGATATATTAACATATAAAAATACTAAAGAAGATCATATTATTGCATTTTTATTAAGTTTTAAGAGTTTTAAGGTAAGAGAAATTCTATATAACCTAGAAAAAACTCCTTCATACAACTAAGTGTTATATTTTTAGGTTTGTAGTACCCTCTTAAGGGTGAAAATGGATCCTAAAAAGATTGAAATTATCCTAATTAAAAATAAACTAATAAACCAATAACACATCAATACAATTAAATGTACTAGAATAAATCATCAATCAATAAACAGCAATACTTGAATTCGAATCAGCCCTAGGACTTCTATGCAATTATAATTTCATTAACCAATTTAATAGAAATTTTATTGAAGCGTAGAAATTTCTCAACTGTGTTAACATCTTTCTTAAGACTATTAACACATAATACTATATTAATTAATTGAAATCTCTTTCTAATTAAAACCCCTAAATTGCATTAATTGATTTATGAATTTTACTATTAGGTTTGATCTTAATTAAAAAGATTTATTCTCACCTATCTCCAAGCTTACATATATGATAAGATGTTATTTGTTATATTAATTAGAATCATCTCCTTGGTTATGGATATATTTTAGTGCTTAAATGGAAAAATTAGTGTTTGTTTTGTTTTAGGAGATGAAAAGTAGAGATTGTCATTAAATTGGAACGTTATTGGTAAAAATAATAAATTTTGAAAAAAAATGGACAGATTACTATAATGGATAAGGTGAGATCACGTCTAATGCCAAATTCACTTAAAGAGTTAAAACTCAATTAGGAAAATTCTTTCCATCCCTATTATGCAAGGACTTTGATTTGTTTTAGATAAGAATCTTTGTAAGATAGAAGAAGACTAAGGGGCAGTTAGTTCATATAAGGAAATGGTAACAGGAATAAGAATGAATATAGTGAAAAATGAGAATGAATATTATTATTATAGTTATGATAGTTGGTTAAGAGAAAGGAATGATTGCCAACACTATTGATAGTGGTTAGTTTGTAAAAAATATTGAGAAATAAAAATTATTTATTTATTTTAATTAATTATAGTGTAATCAATTAATTACAATATTTTAATTAATGAATGGATTATATTTTAATTAATTATATTGTAACTAATTAATTTTTTTAAAACAGTGTAATTAATTAATTATAATATTTTAATTAATTATAATGTAACTAATTAATGAATTATATTTTAATTAATTATATTGTAACTTATTAATGAATTATATATTAATAATTATAATGTAATTAATTAATTAATTAAAATATTTAAATTAATTATATTGTAATTGCAATGTTGGAGGAATGACTCTTATTCCTCTCATAATGGAGAGGAATGGAGTAATGTCCAAATATTAGGAATGAAAGTATAGGCTATCCAATCATAATCTCTTACTAAGCTTTTATTTTTCATTTCATACTCATTCCTCTCTCTTCATACCCATCAAACAAGCATACCCTAAGGTTTGAGCAGAAAAATAATAGGAAAACACATCTTTCACCCCTCCAACATTCTTTTTTCGTTTCTTTTTAGTTTTCTTTTAATATTTCATTTTTCTTCTATTTTTGGCGCTAAAATTTAAGCCATGTGTGGCTAAATCCAAATATTATGATTTAATGAGATTCAAAACTCTAATTGTAACTTTGTGAAGTTTGTTCTAAACTTATATTCATATTTTAATTCAAGTATTTCTTTTATGTTCTTATACTTCATGAATAATTAATATTGATTGATATGACAAATTAATTTAATGTTGATTATTCTTTAGATATCCATGAATTCAATAATTTGTAATTGTCATAAAGCATTGGTACAAGTAGCAAATATGTTATTTACGAATTTACATAGTTAAAATTTGAAAAATAAGAAAACTAAGTTGAATTGTTACATTTTTCTCAATTATTTAATTTAGGTCTAGTCTTTTTTACTAAGCTTATTACTATCATTTAATTCATATGAAATGCTATCATACTCAATCAATTAATTTTGAAAATTTTGAAAATTATTATAACTGTCCAAATATGTTTCAAACTAACTGCTTAAATTGTGAAAAATTATTCTTTTAGATCAATGATCAAGGTTACAATTAAATGAGATATTTTCCTTGCATTAGAATTAAGTACTCTTGAATTTATCATTTTTATATTCAATTGATTTATTTTGATTCCTTATTAATTTTAGTTAATTATTTAATTAATCATAAACCCTCACCTTATTTTAGTAATTGAAATTAAGAAACTAGTATTTTATTCTCTTAAGATTCGACTTGGTTCCACGAATACTATAAGAAGTTACAGAATAGAAATTAATCTTAAGGGTTTCGACAACCCAATCAAAAATTTGGTTTTATTACTAAGGAGTTATTTTAGTTTCTTAGTGTTATTTTACAATTTACTGCTGATCTTTTGTCTTGTATGACTCGTTCTTCTCAAACAGGTGAAGATCCATATAAACACTTGAAGAAATTTCACGTTGTCTGATCTAAAATGAAGTCATATGGGTTTACAAAAGAACACATTAATCTCAGAGCCTTTCCATTCTCATTGAAAGATAAGGAAGGATTGGCTATATTATCTTCCTCCTAGCTTAAATGAGATATAAAGATTGTTTCTAGAGAAGTTACTTCTGCATCACGAGCAACCAATATCAGAAAGGAGATATGTGGGATAAGACAATTCACCAAAGAAACATCGTATGAATATTGGAAAAGGTTTAAAGGAGTTTGGAGGTAAATGAAAGAAGGGACAAAATGGGAAGACCAAAGGAAAGGAGGGGTATTTTTGGAAGGACAAGACCAAAATGTGGTCTTATATTTAAGAGACGGAGAAAACATAAATTGGGAGAGAGGAAGAGAAATAACAAATCAAAGAGAGAAAGAAGAGATATTTCGGTGGTTGAGAGAAAAGAAGAGAGTTGAGCTAGGGTTCTTCATTTCTTAGCTGTTGAGAGAGATTTTGAAGTGGTTCAAAAAGAAAAAAAGGTAGAGGAAGAGAAGAGCTTCCATTTGAGTTAAGGATCTCTTTATTTGGTGAAGAACTAAGGTAAGATCACCTAAATCTTTTGGGAAGATTATCGTCTAGGATTAATGGAGATCAAAGTATCAATCGTGTAAGATATTGTTTCTGGAGAAGTTATTTCTGCATCACGAGTAACCAATATTATAAAGGAGATATGTGAGATAAGACAATTCACCAAAGAAACATTGCATGAATATTGCAAAAGGTTTAAGGAGTTATGTGCCAACTTCTCACACCATCAAATTCCTGACCAACTTTTGGTTTGGTACATTTATGAAAGATTATTGCTAATGGATCAGAGTATAGTTGATGCAACTAGTAGAGCAACTTTAGTAAATAAAACATCTAAAGTGGCTAGACAATTACTATCAAATCTGACAAAAAATTCTCAACAGTTTGGGACAAGGATAGATGGAGCTATTAAGCGCATGAATGAGCTTAGTAACAGAAACCTTAAGGATAAAATTTCATATTTAGCTATTTTAGTTCGTCAAATGGTTATAGGTCAATTGCAATCAACATGAGTGTGCGAAATATGTTCATTCTTTGGACATCTTATAGATATGTGTCTGACATTGCAACAAGGCTTTTTTTAAGAAGCTAATGTAATAAGGAGATTGCTAGTCAACTTTAATGAAAATATGACCCTTATTTTAATCACTATAATCCAAGATGGAAGGATCAACCAAAATTTAGTTATGGAAATCAAGGAGGGAAATAAAGATATGAACCTCACAATTTCAATAGACAACCTCAAGCCCTACATATGCTCAACCTTAATCTTCAAATTTAGGTTTATCTTTGGATAAAAGTTGCTAATAATGCTCAACAATTTCAACAAGAAACAAGAGCAAGACTTCAAAACTTAGGAAATAAGATCACTCAATTACCCAACTATGTTAGTAAACTAGAAGCATAAACATCAAAAAAATTACCTTTCTAAACAGTGGTGAATCTTAAAGAGAATGTGAATACAATGACTTTGAAAAGTGGTAAGGAAATTCAATCTGGATCTTCCTTACCAATAAAGTTAGAAAAGCACAATGAAGGAGAAAAGAAAGATGAACCTTGAACTTAAGCATTAATAAATGTAAAAGACGACTTATCTACATCGATATCAACTAATGCACGTGTGCCTTATTTTCTTGGCAAGTTGGCTAGGTCAAAAGAAGAGGAACATGAAAGAGAGATTTTAAAAACCTTCATAAAAGTGGAAATCAATATACCACTTCTAGCAGCCATCAAGAAAATTCCCAAATATGCAAAGTTAATAAAAGAAATATGCACAAATAAAAGGAAGTTGGAGGACAAGGAGAGAATAATTTTGGATAAGAATGTATCAGTTGTGATAAATAGAAAATACCATAAAAATGTAAAGATTCAGGTATATTTATACTTCCATGTACTTTGGTGATAAGAAAATTAAGTGTGCCACGCTAGACTTAGGTGCATCTATTAATTTAATGTAATACTTAATTGATGAAGCTTTAAATCTAAATTCTTTACAATAAACTAAAGTGATTATTCAACTAGTTAATCATTCTTATGCTCCTATTAGTATTACTGAGGATGTTTTAGTTCAAGTTTATAGTTTGGTATTCCTAGTAGATTTTTACTTCTTGAAAATGGAGGGAGATAGTGTTAAACATTCAACTTCAGTTTTATTGGGAAGACAGTTTATGAAAACAATCAAAATAAGAATCGATGTGAATAAGGGTACTCTATCTATTGAATTTAATGGAGTGATAATGAAGTTTAATATTTTTGAATCAATGAAGAACCGTAATGATTTTCAATATGTTTATCATATGGATATTATGGATTCATTTGTGCATGATATTTTTAAAGAAGAAAGTGATGATGTTCAATCAAAGTTTAATGCTCCAAAGATAAAATTGAAAGCCTCATCTAATCACCCAATATATGTCTATTTATGTGAAGAAGAGTTATTACTTACGATCATTTAAAAAAAGGTCGTCTATAGGGTAGGAGGAAGGGCTAGTAGCACTACTTAAAGAGTACAAAATTTCAATTACATATAAATTTGAGAAGAAATAAAGAACTATCGAGCATAACGACATTAAAATAATTGCATTTTTCAAGAGGCATCCTAAAATATGATAGTTTTTATTAATTTTGTTTTAGTTATATATAGTTTTATTTGCTTGTTTTTGAGAAAATACTTTATTGGTTTGAAGGGAAAAGGAGTCTTAAAATTCCAAAATACTAAATTTCATAAGATATGATCACACCTTATGTACTTCAGTTGGCAAGATCCAAAAACTCAAATTTTCAAAATATTGAATCTCATAAGGCGAGATTATGCCTTATGCTATTTATCTTTCTAGAATGGAACCTCTAAAATCCCAGAATACTAATTTTCATAAGGTGTGATTATGCCTTATATATGTTAGTTGTCTATTTAGTTTTAAAGAAATTTTTATTTTTTTAGAAAATAAATAATAAAAACATATATTAATTTTTAAAAATAATAATATAATACAAAAATTAAAAATAATTAGTTATAAAAAGCAAAACCCTAATTTTTTTAGCAAACCCATATTACCAAAATAGTTGCCTCTCCATAGCACATTACACACTCTAGTATGTCTACCTATACTATAATGTATATCTTTTCAAATGCTCACATTATTAATTCTACTCTATACATTATTTTTGTTGATTATTTTTGTGAGATATGAGTATCTTGTGCATACATTGGGGACAATGTTCATTTAGGTATAGGGAAGAGAGCATTTATATTATGATAAACTTTGTGATTTGTGCTTGAACTCATAAATACTATAATTCATATATTGATTATTCCTTATGATAGCTTAACAATTTTCTGATGGTTGTTTAGAAATAATCCCAAAGTTAGATACATTTTTGGTTTAATAAATAATGCATGAGAGAGACAAACATGATTAATGTTTTTCATTAAATTATTTTAAGTTTGATTTCATTTTATTGAATGAAAATGTGCAAGACTTGATGTATTTTGACATCTACTTGAGTGTTGAGCCTAGGAGTGTTCATCACATTTGTGCTCATATATATCTTTTTATTGTGCGTTATTAAATATAGGTTGTTTTTGCTAGAACTTGCTTTTGAATACACTTTAAGACCACATTTTTTATGAATTTGTGTATAAAGATGATAAGTGCACTTAGGATAACCATTTTTGACCTAAACAAAAATACTTTACTTTTTACCCCTAAAAAATCAATTTGAGCCTAACCCTTTCTTTTTTTTTGCAAAAAAATGTTGTTACTGTAGAAAAATCCCGATGTGTGCATCACATGCATACGGTGCGAAAAACAAAATTTTTTTGTTCCGGGACCTTCCTGAAAGCCAGGATCCATGTGTCTATATAACGATGTCAAACCATAACGACCAAAAGAGACCGTCTCTAACGGTATCCATGCAGAGATCGAAGAACCTAACCGGGGCAAACCCTTTGACCCGGGAATAGCTAGAGCAAACTAAAGACTGCTAGATCTTACCTTTGTTCTTGGAGAGCTTGGAAGAACGATGGAGGTGGAAGAAGCTTGAAGATGATGCTCGTGTCTCTTGAAGGAGAAGCATGAAAAACAACTTTTTCAAGAAGCCTCTCTTATATACCAACGACATCAACTCTCCTAGCCTTCATCTTCTCATCTTATGCCATTTCTCTTTAACTTTTAAAGGACATTAAATGCAAAGAAGAAAGGCTTTCCACGTTAGCTTCATATATATATATATAAAGTTAAAAGAATAAACTTCTTTGTTCTCCTTCCACGTTAACACACACACACACACACACACACACATATATATATATATATATATATATATATATTAATTCATTAATTAATTAATATAATATATATGTGTATATTAATGCTGAGGTGGTCCAGTCACACTGGGTCGGTCCTACCGGGTCCCGATATAGGATAAACCCTCGGAAACCTTTTTCAGCAATATCGGTGTCGCGATCTCATCGGGACATATCTCGATCTCATCGGG
>JANJEY010000004.1:34700145-34732840 GCA_024703695.1 Erythroxylum cataractarum | reverse complement strand
TATGAAGGCTTGTGTGACATCGGGCTCAGTGTCTGGTAAAGTGGAAAAATTTTTGGCATACATGGCCCCCGCTCCAAATGAGGTAGATGCTAAATTTAAATTTTCATTTTATATATAATTTTACTGCTGCAACCTCGAAGCTGCTTATACTGATGTATGATTACTATGAAAATGCAGAATTTATTTATTTATTTTTTTTATGGCAGTTGTCAAAGGATATATATGATGAGAGCGAGGATATATTATATACCTGGGTTCGCGAGTACCACTGGGATGTATGTGCTGCTAAACCTTGAGAGTTTACCTAGCTTGGAATGGCTTAATTGTTGCTGATATTTGTTCATGACTGATCTAACAGGCACAAGGTGATGATGCTAATGACCCTACAACATATGTGGTCTCGTTTGATGAAACCGAATCTCGTTATTTGGTAATAAGTTGAACTATTTTATTGTTATTGCTCATTTCACCACCCCCTCTTTCATTATTTTAAGAAAATGGAGTATTAGTTTCAGTATTTTCTGAACTTGGATCGCTTATCCATCTTGTTGCAGCCTCTTCCCACAAAGATTACTTTGAAAAAGAAGAGAGCCACAGAGGGAAGATCTAGCCATGAGGTTGAACACTTTCCTGTGCCTTCCAGAGTTGTTGTTAGGAACATGTCAACTGCTAATACAATGGAGGGGCCTTCAAGGGTAAGGCCATACTTCTCTTTTGTAAGTTCATAGTTTTAAATCTGTGCTGAATCTGAATCCGTTGTGCCCGTGACTTGATTTTGAGTTTCAGGCAAAGCCAAATTTGAAGGGTCATATTTTGAAATCAAGGATGGGAAGATTAGATTATGACAATGGTCTGCATAATGGTCACTCAAGTGGAGCTGAAGATGACATGTCAGAATGATTGTTCTTGATGAAATTTCCACCGGAAGAAAATGGAAACTCCCTTTGTCCGTTTCCGGATACAAGATGTGATTTCTTCCATAGAATAAACTAGTAAATATCCCCCAAGGCCATGCCTGAGTTGCCAACCATAAATACACGGTCGGTCCTTTTAAGGTTGTAGCTGATTTTAGGAGATATAGGTTTTGTAATACTGCATGCAAGAGGCAGATAAACGAAAAGGAATATCTGTAAAGAGGCTGGACAAGAGTCCTGTATTTTCATTTTATTCATGATGTTAGTGTATGTTTTAGTTGATTAACCTTTTTTTTTAGCTGTATCTTTCAATCAAATATGTATTATTTTAAAATCTGTACATGGTTAGATCTTGTTGCTGCAATATAGATAAGTTTGCTCTCTATGAGACTCCTTGATAGGATATGGAAGGGTTGCTCTTTGAGATGGGATAGCCTCAGCTTTTGAGCGTAGGGCCTTCAGTTGGGACATGATAGAAAATGACTTTTGAGAACTTTTGAGCCTTGGGGAACCCAGTTAGCCGTTGTTCTTCCAGAGAAATTGGAACCAAACTTGACGGGCTTATCCGCTTGTAAGCGGCAAAATCATTGATCTTTGGTGGGTAATACAACAGAGTGTATATAAAGCCTCTTGCCACTTAACATCAACCATGTAAAAGGATTGGCAAGTCAACAAGCTTTTAAAAGTCGATAAGCATTACTGAAAGCCACCAGCAGAACAACTCTCTCAATCGTAAGAAGCTTCATCAAGCATGTCAATAAATCCTTTCTTTGCAGTCCCTTGGAATTGCGGGACATTGAGACGAAACCCATAAGTGGTCGCAGCCTCAAACTTTGTCCAAAGCTCCTTCTTTAGAGTATTCTCACCAGGACGCTTTCCGGTTCTGATCCTGCTTTCTTGTTCCTTCCAAATGGGAGTGCTTTCTACAAGAGTTGAACTCACAGGTTCTGTTGAGAAAACCAAAACATTTGTGCAAGTAATAGTCATCGTGCCCCATTGACTTACCAGAGGATAATATATATTAATAACCACTAACATAAAGACCAATACCTGGGTTATGAGAATTCTTAATTTGATGACAACCAGTGTGCATTTCAATATCATGTGCTAACGATTTCAACTTTGCTTGCTGATTCAGGACAGTAGCAACTGCAGAGGCGTGATCAATGGGGGCAATGTCCAGTGATTCATCATGAGGTGGTTCCAGTAGAACACAAGTTTTAGGAGGTGAAAAGGACCAATTAGGTGATGCCTCTAACTCTTTCTTCCCCATTCTAGACTTGTAGACACACTGGATACCCAAGAGCTCTGGAAACTTGAAACCAAGATTCTCAGAGCCTTCACTTTCAGAAGATTCAGATACTTCTGTGTGAATTCCAACAGGAAATGGTGTTGACTTCCTAATCTTGTCATTGCCTTTATTAGAAGACTCGTAAATGGGTTCCAGTAACACACAAGATTTCGGAGGGGACATCTTCATGTGTGGAGTCATGACAAGCACAGAGCAATGTTTTTTAGAGAGCATCGGGGTAGAGACAACTCCACGCTCAGGACTACTTTTAGTTTCAACAACAACAGAATCAGAATTCTCAGATAGGGTTGCCTTCATTAGCAAATCATCTTTTACATCGTCAGAAATTGCTTCAAAGGATGGTATGTCAACAGCAGGATTTAAATCAATTCTCTCAAAAGCTGATCTGGATGGACCACGCTTCAACGACAGCGTCTTCCCAATCGCAAGAGGCGTGAGCAGAAATAATTGTCTACCCCTTTCATTCTCACAGCCAGCTCGCCAAGACACCAGTGGAGAAGGAGAGACCAATGACTCCATCTTGCTTTGCTCAGGACTTTCTATCTCAAAGTTTTCATTTTCATTCACAACAGAAACACTTTCCCCCGCTAAACATTGCCCTGACTGGTTCTCACCCCCAACTGAAGGGCCAGAGAGAACCTTCCGCAGTCTTGGCACCCATGGCTGCAAATTTGGTTTAGAACACTTGCACATCAATTTAACAAACAGTGTATTCCATTACAATATAATGACACTAATATTCTCATGAACTAACCTTCAAAGAAGAAAGCATATCGGACAAGAAATGCACAAAAGACTCAATTTCCTTTCTCCCCGCTTTGTCTGTCGACTTCACATTGAATGATTGCGCAACAAGTTCATCAATCTGTTGAATGTAGGCACATTATATATCAATCAAAATACAAAATACAAAACTGAAGTAATAAAACTTGGAAATTTCGAAAACCTAAGTTCATTCTCCACGAAAAGGTCTCGAAGGTCCACCTGGCTAGTTAGAGAAGAGACATCGGACTGAATAAGCAAGAGCCGATCAAGAACCCCCGCTTCGTCTTCTTGTTTCTTAACCTTCGATTTCTTCTCCATAACAACCGCTTTCTTCACTGATTTCGAGAACCTTCCGACTCCTCCATTACTATTCGATAAATCTCTCAGTGCTCGTCTCGTGAAATTCACTTTCTCTTCGTTTCTCGCCATTTCACTCTCGCCGAGCAATACTCTCTCACCGTTCAATGCGTTGTCTTTCAGATTTGAACTTCGAAAAAGGCGGACTTTTAAATTCGGAGCTCCAATCACTACATGGGTCAGGTCGGGTCTAGGCAATTGGGTTTTTCCCTGAACCTAGACAGGACAAGATTCTTTATTCAAAATTATAATTTCTTATTTTGGTTCATAAATTTTGGAAGTTTTATTTATATAAATCTCGTATATAAATAAATAATTGAGATTAATGAGTTCAGAAGTTTTATTTATATAAATCTTATATATAAATAAATAACTGAGATTAATGAGATAGAATAACGCTATCTCCGTTAAATTAAATATCATACAGAACCCACACTCCACGTAGGCGCGTTCCCCTCAAACGCAACCTTCATATGCGAAGTTTCTTCTTAGACAACAAATGCGACAATGGCCGAGACTTTTAAGCTGACGGAAATTCCCCACCAGAAACTGTACGGCTCCGTTCCGTTCCCATCCGTTCTCGGTCCAAACCCTGCACGCGCTTCACTTCCCGTCCTTGTCAAGAACAGCAAACCGTACCTTGAGTCGTTGCTTCACGAGACTGGAGCTGTTTTGTTCAGAGGATTTGACGTCTCGTCGGCCTCCCAGTTCAACGACGTCGTTGAAGCCTTCGGCTTCGAGGAGTTACCGTATGTGGGTGGAGCCGCCCCTAGGACCAACGTCGTTGGTCGTGTTTTCACAGCCAATGAGTCCCCTCCCGACCAGAAGATTCCCTTCCACCATGAGATGGCCCAGGTTCAATCGTCGAAAGCTTTGATATTTAATCTTGTTTCGGTGCTAGATTTCTTACACTTAAGTGGGATTTGTTTGTTTGTTCGTTTAGGTTCCTGAGTTCCCATCAAAGTTGTTCTTTTTCTGTGAAGTGGAACCAAGGAGTGGAGGAGAGACTCCAATTGTCTTGAGCCATGTTGTGTATCAGAAGATGAAAGACAAGTACCCTGATTTCGTGGAGCGATTGGAGGAGCATGATTTGATATATATCCGAGTCTTGGGTGAAGAAGACAATCCTGCTTCTCCAATTGGACGGGGATGGAAGTCCACGTTTTTGACAGATGACAAGAGTGTTGCTGCTCAAAGGTTTGTGTTCAAAGTCTGTGTAAGAAGCTCTGGTTTTTGAATTCAAGACTCGATCTTTTATTTCAAAGTTGCTGACTTGCATAGATTAGGAGCTAATAGCAAGTGGGATTTTGTAGTATCTGCTGATTATTTGCAAGAGGATACAGAAGAAGCCTCGTGTTTAATGATGAGTGTATGACATTAATGTTTCAACAGGGCTGCTAAACTGGGGATGAAGCTAGAATGGTTAGAAGATGGAGTGAAAACAATCATGGGACCAATCCCAGCTATCAAATTTGACAGAACAAGGAATCGCAAAATTTGGTTCAACAGTATGGTGGCTGCGTACACGGGTTGGGAAGATGAGAGGAATGATCCTACCAAGGCAGTGATATTTGGGGATGGTAAACCATTGCCTGGTGATATTATCAATGACTGTTTAAGAATTCTTGAAGAGGAAAGTGTTGCAATTCCTTGGCAGAAGGGTGATGTTCTACTGATAGACAATTGGGCTGTTCTTCATGCCAGAAAGTCCTTTGAACCACCTCGTCGTGTACTAGCTTCTCTATGCAAGTAGTGAGAAGAATTAGTAGTGTAGAGTCTTGAAATAAAGTTGGGTTGTTTATTGTAGCAGATACTTGGTAAAGAGATATTGTACCATAAGATTGAGATAATAATATACTCCATTTAGCTGCTTGTCTTAGAACCTTAACGATCCACTCACTGAGTTACATCACGTGTTACATACCCCAAAAATTTTCCATATAGCTGTTGTGTGAAACAGAGAATCAGAAAAGAGAGGTAAAGGGATAATATGAGGTCTACTATATGAACACTGAACTGTCCGAGACAACATAGCCACGTGCAGGACAAGGGATATCCGAATAAAGGAATAAAGGTTCACCGTTATCGTCCTTGGACGAGACCGCTGAATACTTGGCTGTTTCCGGCAAGTGTTGCTTCCCACTCAATGGAAGACAACAGTATCTGTGACAGGGATATCACCACTTGCTTCATGTCGGGTCGGAGGATGGGATCTGCATCTACACATTGCTTGGCGAGCATGGCCATCTGTTCATTAATTTGATCACCAACAAGAAGATCCAAAGTTAAAAAATGATTGAGTTAGATACAATTAAGCAATAAGCAAAGGCTTTCCCAGACTCAAGCCAAGGGTAACGGCTTAGGAGGGGGACCAGAGATTGCATGATCTTGTTTTAGCAGAAATAGGTTACAATCAAAGAAAAAGTTCTGCTTATGAAATGACGAATGTAAATGCTTATGAAATGAAGAACACTATTTATCCCATTAATCCCAGTTCAATTATAAACAGTAAATTGCTGCTTCTTCAGTTCCCCTACCTTCAACCTGCAGGAAATCTACCTTCAACTAGTATATACTTAAAAGGATAAAGACGAAGAAAAGTCACCTTATACAAACAATCGTGGGGATATAAATCCATCATATTGGGGTCAACATTGTCTTTAATGCTTGACATGCTCATGGAGTCGGGTGAATTGCGGAGAGCTGCTAGCATCTGCAATTTAAGCATTTGATCGATCCTTTATCAACGCCATATGGTATGTTCTTTATCGCATTATTGTTTAACCAAGTAGATGATGGTAAAATGTCTGCACATTTTATATATATTCCACTGGATTCTCAATTCTTCTAAAAGAGCATTATTTATCGGCACATTGATCCATGCTTATTTCATTTCCTATCACATATGTGGTCAAGACTTACCAAAGACACCAACGAACGACTTTCAGGATTTTTGGTTGCTGCAGATTCATTTCGAATTGTGGCTTCTTTTCCGGATATGATTTCAAAAAGAACAACACCAAATGCATATACATCACTTTTGGTTGTAGCAAGACCATCACTCAAGTATCTGCACAATGAAAAAGTAATAGTTGAGAGTGGTTGAAGGACACAAGTTGACCAAAACATTTGTAGTACTTTTACTTACTCAGGGGCTACATAGCCGAATGTACCAACAATTGTTGTAGCTGAAGCTTCTCCTTCACCAGCTTTTCCAACAAGTTTTGCTAATCCAAAATCTGATATCTGAAGAGAGAAATCTGCTGAGATGTACCATCTATATTGAGATAATAACCTAAAATCCAGTTAATCTAGTTATGTCCAAACCTTTGCCCTAAAGGAGCTATCAAGTAAGATATTGCTCGTCTTAATATCCCTGTGGACATAATGTGTCTTTGTATGCTCGTGAATGTATTCGATACCTCTGGCTGCATCTAGTGCAATCTGAACTCTCAGAATCCATGAAAGTGGAGTGTGACCTACAGCAAGTCTTGCAAACGTTAGCATCGTGTACAAGTGGTACGCCACCTCAAATGATGTACTATGCAATGACTCAATGAATTAGAAACAGCAAGATAATGAAAAGTATCAGTCCCTCAACGTATAAAGCTGACTTGGGTTCTTCCAAGATGCAGTTGGATAAAATTTCCATGATTTTTCTTCATCAAGGTATGATACCAACCATGGAACTACTTACATAATAGCACTGATAATCAACATGCATAAGTTTTGATAAAGGAATTATTTATTATTGTTCCAAATTTTCCCGTAAAAATGGATTAGCATAATATAAAGAAATCAACTATGTGTTACACATAAAACAACAGGATTTCTAATAACATATTTCTACAAAACCATAATTGAGGAAGATCACCCTTACTCTGAGGATCATGTAAATGGCTTCTCAGTGAACCTTTTTGTGAATATTCATAAATTAGGAAGAGCTCATCACCAGTAGCTGCATAGCCAATCAATTCTACCTTAAACAATAAAAAAAAACGAGTCAAACATTTAAACTATTTAAGGCGACAAGCTGAAAACTACGATCATAGAAGCAATTCAATATTTCAAAAGACTGTTACCAGATTTGTATGATGGACCTTGCACAGGACTTTCATCTCAGCCATGAATTCTTTAGTTTTTGTAGCTGTCATTCTCTTAATTGTAACTTCCTGAAAGAATATAGAATGGCATTACCATTGGAGTGATGATAAAATCTTACTCTTTTAAGTTTTTATGCAATTCAGGCACCAGGGAAAGAGCTAGAAACCTGATCATGAAGGTGACCATAATATACAGAACCATATGTTCCATGCCCAAGAAGGTTTGAATCAGAGAATCCATCAGTTGCCGACAAAATTTCTTCGTACGTGAAAACCATAGGTTTATCCACATCAAACACATCAGATCCTAGAGCTGTAAATATGAAAGCTAATCACATGTATAAACAAGCTCAAAGTCGAACATAACAACATGCTAGAACTAAAAATTTATAAAAAAGAGCAAAAGCATTGTACATAAGTAAATATGATAGGAATCCGGAATTGTAAAACTAGTTTTAACCTTTAGGTATAGTGACTTGGTGGCTGCTAGACTCGCCATTTGCTTGCTTCCAATCTCCAGATTGGCAGCAAGTGTATCTTCCAGAAGTACAACAAAAACTTGGCTTGCGAAGAATATGGAATTTATAACTCTTGCCACCAGGATCTTTATCATGACTTCTTCGAGCTGCTTTTCTTAAAGAGATGCAGAAAACAGTACAGAAGACAATCACTGCAATAGCACCGCCAATACCACCTATGATCCATCCATAAGGCACATGGACCTTATGAGGTCTTTCATTAACTGCAAACACAAAGCAAACATAATAGATTATACAAAAGAAGTTGCATGGAAAAATTAACGGGAATGATTTCCAGGAAATTAGATGATTGGTGATATAAAAAGTTGTTGATATGCATGAAAATTGTAGAACCGGTCCGCACCTGAGATATTGTTAGCAGAATGTGAAGGAGCAGGAGAAGGACTATCTGCTTCTGTTGGATAAGGTTCACCAGGAACTGAGGTAGAAAACAAATGCTTTGATCAAGAACTAGGCATTTTCATGATATTAGAAATTTCATACCAGCGAAACGCTCATAAATTCTATCAAAACAACATCAATTCCACCTACATGTTTGCTTTTCTCAGAAAATTAAATGGAAATTTCCTTTTTGCATTTATCATTTACAAAATGGAACTATATATAACAAAATGTATAACAAAATGGGTTAGATCTGAATTATAAGAATCAAACTTACTCATCAAGTTCAAAAATAAACTTATGCTAACATGCATTATGACGACTGGCATCCATCCATTCACTCAAGCAATGAAAAAAACTTCAATGACTGATTATACAGGAACCCTGTTCTCCAAATGATTTGGGAATTAAGTTCTATGCTTCAGATAGTTCTCATTAATTCACCTATGAGGAACAATGATAGTCATTGATCCGTCTATTCAGACAGAACAATGTCATTCGCTTCTCTCTGAAATGGACCCTGCACAGAGGATATCTCATGAAAATTTACATATCTCGATCACTGGTTGCTGAACACTCCAGAAAATATGGGGCCAGAAATACAGTCTAGTTCAGGCTGTATAGAGTAACATTCATCTTATTCTCTTTAAAATTCCAGACACAGAAGCAACTCTTATGCTTGTTAATCACATCTCCAGTTTTGTGTAATCTTCTGCATTTTTCAGATGATTCGTTTCCTTGGCATTTCTAATTCTATAACTTTACGAGAAACAACAGATGGTCCATTCGATTCGAAATGTTCAAAAGATCTACTATCAAGTGTCAATTGCTTGCATTACCTCGCCTTCTCTTGAAAATTGTATAGTTAATTTTTAAACATCAAAAGCAACTATTTTTTGATTGAAACGATATCTTCATATTTTTATGGAATTACTACAGTATTGTAATCGCATAATGTACTTGATAGCAACAAATTCAGCAATTCCCCCATTTGGACTGAGACATAACTTTTACTAAACAATTAAGGTGAAGCAAAGCAAGGTTAGAGACCACGAAATAACCTAGACAGCACTTAAATTCTCAATATAGATGCTACATAAGCAATTCACCACCTACTAACATACAGCCCTTACACAGCCAAAAAACACATTCTATTCTATGAATCACATGTCTATCTCTCAACAACCTCGGACACTCGAAAAAGATGATTGAGCTATACTATACGTTTACTAAGCTAGTTTGATACGGATCACAAAGAGTTACTTCTTCCAAAACTCAAAAACAGACTATTTGATCATCCTCATAGGTTTCAGTCCACGAACTCCTAACACCCCCTCTGATGACTTACAAAATCAATCCAATTGACATAACAGTTCAAGCTATAAACCAGGAACTGCAAGAAAAGTAATAAAGAGGAAATGAAGAAGTTACAACAGAAGACCCACCCGAATTGAGGGGAATATAGTACAGAGCACCAACAGTAACATTAACACGAGTAGGCAGAGGGAAGAACAGAAGTGATTGAAAAACAACAACGAAATGAAATGAACTCTAACCTAACAGAGACGAACGATGGCTACTGAGACGGACGATGGTTGGCGAAGACTGGATCTCCTTCGACAGATTTCAGATCTGGCGAAACAGACGCAAATGGAAACATGTATATATGCGTTAGAAGGAAATAAGGGGGAAGAGAAGAGAACAATATGGACAGAAACACGCTTACCGTGCGTTTGGTAGTGGAGAGGAAACCGCAGACGAGAAGACGCAGGAAGGAAGGGAAGACGAAGACGAAGGAGCGTTTTAGGTTTCAGCCGTTCATAAATCGGGGCAGCTTCGTCATTTCCAATTTCTGTCCGTTGGACAGAATGTTCTGTACTACAGATTTGGATCGGACAAGAATTCTATGTCCATGTCTAGGTTGGACAGGACAAAAATCAACCACAGACATGAACCAAACATGATGATGGACAAGACTTTAGTGTCTTTGTCCACTGTCCACGGGGGTATGGACACTAACCAAACGTAGGGTAAGCACTCGGGTGTTTTTAAACCTGGTTGTTTAAAAAGTGCGATGTAGATTTTCCCTACGAGTAGATCAAATTTTTCTCGCACTTTTTAAACAACCAGGTGACATGTTTTATTTGCAACTAAGATCGAATAAATAGATTGTGGCCTACAATCTAAATATTGGTTCATACTATGAACCTCATATTCTTTTTTATAAGAAAGGAAATAAATTATAATAATAAAAAAAGTTTAAGGTATACAAAAAGTTCATAATCATTTAAATAATTTTTATTATAAAATAAAATAAAATTAAAATTAATAAAAGTGTTTTTTATTTTTATATTTTCAAACAATCAATTATATGAAGTTATTTCAAAAATTTTTTTAATTAACTACTAAGCAGTTAACTGGTTATCTAAATAAAAAAAAACGAAAAAATTTATAGAATTAAATCAAATAGACGGGAAATAATATTTTATCCTTATAGAAAATGTGCCTTATTTTCGTGGATTCTTAGCATTATTTTTCCTTTTTATTTTACCATCATATTTACCAAAATTATGTTCATCCTCAACTCCTAATAAAAATGCCAGTGGTGCTTTTATATGTTTCCAGCTATTGCCCAAAATGCATGAATAAAAAATATCATGTTATATTATGAGATAATTTCAGAAGATTTTAATTATAAAAAAATACATTTAAATTATTTATATTTAAATTAATTCTCGCACGAATTAAGTAATTCCTTTGTATTATATAGATAATCAAAAGAAACTTTTGATTATCTCACCTTCGTTTAATACATAAATATTAAAAATAAAAAGGGGTGAAGAATTACAGTAGCAAAATGGACGATTAGACGTCATCGAAACACCGCTCCCAAAAGAAGCAAAAATGGCGATATCCACTCTTCAACGCCTCTCCTCCCAAGTCCACCGCCTCTCTTCTCTCTCCCCTTTTACCTCCTCCCTGGTTTTTCGATCATCGGCTTCCTCAGCAACCTCCCGTTCCTCCTCCGCTAAAGTAGCCGACAGAATCGTCAAGCTTTTGGCCATCGATCCCGATGGCAAGAGGCGCGAGATCATAGGCCTCTCCGGCCAGACTCTCCTCAAGGCTCTCACCAACAGCGGCCTCATCGACCCCGCCTCTCACCGCCTTGAAGAGATTGACGCCTGCTCCGCTGAGTGCGAGGTCAATATCGCCCAGGAGTGGCTTGACAAGCTTCCGCCCAGATCTTACGACGAGGAGTATATCTTGAAGAGGAGTTCCAGAGCTAGGATTTTGAACAAACACTCGAGGTTGGGGTGTCAACTTGTTCTTACTCATGCTCTTCAAGGTATGGTTGTTGCGGTTCCAGAGCCCAAGCCCTGGGATATTCCCTAAGATGAGGAGTGAAATTGCTGTTTTTGTTTGATGAATTATGTTTCGAATCGAACTAGATTCAATAATGGGTACGCATTCTTTAGAAGAATTGGTTTCTTCTTTTTTTTAATGCGGGATATTCTGTTGAATATTGCTTGAACTTGGCTCCCCCCTAATTGTCGTTTTGGTTGCCTTAAACTACTATTTGGTGTAACTTTTCTTTAGCTTAAATCGTTTTGTGATGTGCATTTGTGTTATGATGTCTGCTGGAAACAATAGGTGTGTGGTGGAATTTCTCGTTGTCGGTATTATAACTGAAAGCTATGGTCTTACCCATTATAATCTTTGGGAAAATGTTGGACAAGACCATAGTTGTAATTGATCCTTAAGAAGACTGACCTTATCATATTGAGGCTGTTATCTGATTTATAATGGTTTGTGGTTATAATATCATGAGGTGAAAGTGCATATTCCTTGCTTATCTATCAATTCAAATGGTTATTTTTGTAGCTTTCTAAATGCGTGGTGTATATAGCTTGAACATGGGTGTAAGATTGATTTCGAAATTAGATTTGGAAATTTTATAAAGGATGTTGTGAAGAACTATGGACGATTCTAGCAGTTTGATTAAAGTAGAAGGTTCGTGAATCAATGATACAATTGTCTTCCTTTTTTTTTTTTTGAAAAATTGAAAAATTCATTAAAGCTCAAAAGAGCATCAAGTAATTAAGGATACAATGGCAAGAGCCAGACTGCAAAGAGACAAGTACACCTCTATTCAGTACAATATTAGCAAACTCCACTACAACTCCATGTACACTAGTTCCACATTTTCAGCTTTGTTCCAAACTCCCTCTTCTTCTCAAGGATAGTCATTGTCTCTGAGTCATGAAGCTGCAGAATTTCCCTTATCCAGCAACATATTTTGTGAGCTAGCTCATAACAGTCCCTTTTAGTGTTCATGAATAACCTTTTATTTCTTTCCCTCCAAATGGAATAAACTGAACAAGTTAAAGTTAGGCTAATGTCAATATGGTCTCTACCCTTCTTTCTGTATAACTTGTCAGCCCATGCAATTATGTTTTGCCACTGCTGGTGTGGACAGAATAGTCCTATCATGTGTTGCATCCTGCTCCAAATAGTGTAATCACATTGAAAATATAGATGAGTATGCATATCTGATCATCCACACCAATCAATCTATCTTTAGTTTTCAGTCTTTTTGTTGTAGTAAGCAAGGTTATGCTACCTTAGGAACCGAAGCTCTTTTCCAAACAATGTTGTACCAATTACCTTAGGAAGCTGTTGTCTAATAGCTTTAAGGTAGGATTGATTAGTAAACTCTCTTCCTTTATTAGGCAACCAGTGTAGGCTATCGCCATTTGAAGAGTTGGGAGCATAATCAGGTAAGAAAATTCTAACTCTTTCACTTCCCCTAAAGTCCATGAACCACATGCATGTTGAATTACCTCCTTAACTCGAGACTGTAAAGGATTCTACTTGTAAGAGTAGCAATCTCATCCCTAAGGGTTAAAGGCCTCTGCAATGCCCAATTATCAAACCAAAACCAGCTTGAATGTTGATGAGGGGATAAATAATCAGCCTTTTTCTTAGCATTTGAATGAAGTACCAGTCCTCAATCTGCCAAAAGCTGAAATGCTTGAGGTACATTTCATTAATCCATTAAACCATAGGGACTCCTTATCAGTGAATTGTCTCCATATTCTTTTAGCCACCAATACATTTTGAGTCATCTCAAGGAAATAATTCCCAACCCCCTTCTTGCTTGCGCCAACAAAGCTGGTCCCATTTGATTTTTGTCCCTTTAAATTTCTCAGAATTACCTGTCCATAAGAAGTTCTTTAAGCATTTCACCTACTCCTTGATGATCCTCCTTGGAAGAAATAAGTAGGAGCTCCAATGGGTATGAAGAAACCTCAATATAGAAGATATGAGTACCAGTCTACCTGCATAGGAAAGTGACTTGTTTTGCTAGGAGTTAATTCTCTTTTTCTATCTTTCTAGCAGAGGCATACAATCTTGGTACCTTGGCTTCTTTGAAGAGATAAGTACTCCCGATTACTTGAATGGAAGTGATTGCACATTCAAACCTATTAACAGCCTCAACTTTGCATTTTATTTGACATTATATTATACTTTTGTGGAAGTTGATATCAAGTCCTGAATCCTGCAAAACTCCTGAGTGGAGTTGAACAAGGCTAAAACACAGGGGAAATCAGCTCTAGAAAGCAATATCTGGACATTAGCAAAGCTAAGATGTGTAAACTTATGTTCTTTGCATTTGTGATAAAACCTAAAATTGGTACTGTTCTAAATGTTCTTTATAATCATCCTTGTAAGAATTAGTTCTTTATAATCATCCTTGTAAGAATTTTCAAAGCAATGACAAAGAGGTAGGGGGAAAGGGGATCCCCTTGCCTAATCCCATTAGTACCCTTGGATTGAAGACTGGGATTACCATTAATAAGAATGCTAAGAGAAGTGGTGGAGATGCGGGCATCAATCTAGGATATACATTTTCTAGGAAATCTCTTCAGGATTCCTTTCAGTCTAACAGCAAGCAGCTTGGATATCACCTTATAAATTGTGTTGCAGCAAGAGATGGGGAGAAAATCCTTAAGATTAGTTGCACTGGGTACTTTGGGAATAAGACAGGTATGAGATGAATTAACTGGGTACTTTGGGAATAAGACAGGTATGAGATGAATTAGACTCCTTTAGCGTTTGCTTGAAGAAAGGAACTCCTGAACAACCTGCACTGTCAAATCACCAGTAATATTCCAAGTATGTTGAAAAAAGAAGGCATTAAAGCCATCAGTAATTCATCCTTTATCCTCCTTCAATACATATTCGAGCATAACGTATTCTCTCAATCTTAACAGTAGGTGAATCAAATGAGGCTTACCTCCTGAGCTGGCAAGAAAGCTCAGGCCATCCAAAGTCCAATATTCCATAGGAACATTGTGGAAGTTTATTCTATGAGAAAGGATTCTATGCCATTTCTATCCAATTCCATTCTTGGACCCCACTTCTGCACAAACAAGTGTTGTCCACCAATATGCCACGGACCAAGTACCATAATTGAATTCAAGCTTTCCTCATCCCTGAACTTAAAGATGAATGAATCCCCTTCTGTCAGGAGCACTTTCTTCAACCCCTTGTTTCTCCATCTAGTGTGATTCCATGCATGTACTTGAGGGAATAAGGGTGTTTATTCATGAAAAAGCCAATTAAGCTACAACACCAAGCTCTAGCTCCTGATTGCAGAAGCTCCTCTAGAGGGGAAACAACTCCATTCACCAAAGTGGATTGAAAGAGCTTAGGTTTCTGAAGAGGTTGTTCTGAAGACACAACACTCCAGGATTTCGCAGATTCCTTTAGGGGAGTTGGTAGCTTACCTCGACTCTTATTCGCATCCAAGGAATCGCGTATGGAGGTAAACTCTGAGTCTAGGAAGTTCCTACCATTTTGTTGAACCTCCAGGAGAGTCAAACAGTCACCAATGAGAGTTTCCCTTGGACTTGCCTAAACAAAAAAGCTACCGATGAGAGACCAATTGCTTTCTAAAAGAAGAAAGTTACTGTTCAGTTAGAGGGAAATTCAGAGAAGATGAGAATGTTCTGGGAGTACTTTTGTTAATTGACTAGAAATTTGAACTGATACAATTCTTTTTTGTTTCTCTTCTACAATGAGCCACATGTCTTCTTCAGGATAACTTTATAAATGTAGCTGTCTATTTGGTTTTACACTTGGGAAAGAAATTCACTTCTGTTCATTGGAAAGGAATCTAATTTGATCTGAAGTTTGCTTTTGAAATTGCAATTCATGAGATCTAGCAATAACAATATCAGGTTCCTGTTTCCTAACGGTTGGATGATTTGAGGAAAATTGAAGTGGTACATGCTTTTAGTATGATGCTAGAATGGCCTAGAGTTCTAGCATATGAATCCTTTCTATCTTTGAGTTTTGGATTATGCAGTGCCTTGGAATAATCCACGAAGAAAGTACACTGATTTTAAAATGACCCCATTTGACATTCGGACTTTGGAAAGTATTATAAGCATTTAAACTTTGTCTAGTTAAAAGTGTTGAGATTGAATAACTGTATGAACATCTGAAGATTACTGCTCTAACTGAATGGTTGGCTTTCAAGTTGTTAAAATGGATAGTGTGAGCAGCTTGTGGTATTCCTTCTGAGCTTTTACATTTAAATCGAACTATTTTGGGTAAGAAAAGATAAAGGCTAACTTGATTTCAGGTGATTTGTTACTCTTACAAATATGTATGCACTCTATGTTGGTGGCAATATGCAATTTTCATTGTTCGACTCAACTATTATTTTTGAAATGGTATTAAGAAGTTCACGTGATAATCTGCAATTCCAATTGTTCGACTCAACTATTATTTGTGAAACTGTATCACTAAGTTCAAATGGATTCTATTTGATACCGACTTTGAAGATACAATGGTGGTGTTTGTCGTTCGTTTGTTTGCGCCAGTGTCACTTCGTTCCATCTCAGCTGACGCAAACTATAGTATCAACCAGTGGGCCCACGCATTCATATATTGAGGTAATCTTGCTAGATGTCATTCGTTCACAGTCGAATTAATAGCAACAGCAGTTTGATGTTCGAAATCACTTTTAATAAGCTAGTTTGGTTTACTTTTTATAAAAAATACGTAATTGTGTTAATAAATAATGAGTTTAGAGCTTTTTAAACAACTGGATCCTGTGAGCTACTAACTTGAAGCTAATGTAATCGTCACCTTTCCCTCATAGCTGGGGTGACTTTATGCTGTAAGCCTTTGGCTAAGGCTGCTAATCTGATATGCATGATGATCCTATGGTATAAATCATTGTAGCTTGTAGGATCAGCCCCGCAAAACCTGATATATCTCTCCTCCAAGGTGTAATAAAGCACTGCGGCAAAGCTTAGCTTGAATAGTTTAGAGGCATTCTTGTTCTGCAGTTTTAATGTGCCAATTGATTACTCCATGCTAGTCATTGAAGCTGCAACGTACTCTTAAAAATTGTTTACTTCTGCACCAAATCTATGATGAATATACACAATTGAAAATAAATGATTGATGCTTCCCATGTTGAGTGAACAAAACTCACAATGCATTCATGGAATATTGATCTTGAATTTTTATATTATCTTTTGTAGGGATATAAAATCTTTTGTAGGGAGACCATTACCAATGGCAAACCATAAGATGAAAGAGTGAGCGAGGTTGATATTGTAATCCTAGACCAAGCTAAACCATTGAACTTTAATGCTAGGAATTCCCATTAGGATGCTCTTGTAAGAATTGGTAGTGAATAACATGGATTTATCAGCAGACCATTGAATTATATCTAGCTTGGACAAATTTAGTGAATAGGTAAGAAGGTTGTTAGTAATAACTTAAATATTTATGTTGGAATGAAAAGACCAATTGTCACATCTGCATGTAGGTCTACTGAAAACCACCTCTCTATTATGTAGGGGTAAGGCTACGTACTATCAGGCTCTCCCAAATCCCGCTTCATTGCGGAACTTCGGGGTATGATGATGATGATGATGAAAAGGTCATGACCATTGATTGTTGTTGATTAATTTCTAGACCTTCGTTTTAGGGTGAATAAGGGACATTAGAGTCTAAAACCAAAATGAAGTGTCCAAACCAAAATTAAGTGTCCCTATCATCATTCATTATATGTTTCATAACCAATTGTATCCGTTCTCTTGTGTTTAAAATATGTTGAAGGGTGCAAATCATACTAGAGTAGGTGTTGAGATCCTAAAGATTATACCCTTTGTACACATTTGATTCAGTTCTTGCCACCACACAAGATCCATAATCTTTTATACACTTTTGTGTGATACAATGTACACATTTGATTCAGTTTTTGCCACCACACAAGATCCATAATCTCTTTATTAGTAGAGTTTTACTTATGATTTTGATAGATGTGATGCCACGACCCCCTAATTGTTTGGATGTACAAATTGAAGAGCATTTAATTTTTGGAAATTTCCTATGGTTAATAGAGCCATCCTAAATAAAATATCTCAACAACTTGTCAATGGCCTTCAAGGTTCCTTTGGGAAGTGTAATGTGGGAAAACCAATAAGTTGTTACATTACATAATACAAAGCTGACAAGTTAGAGCCTTTACCTATAGTTGAGAAATTTGTTGCTCTAATTGTTTACATTTCTATTAATTTAGTCCATGAATGGTAGGCAGTTAAGGACGGTGAGCTTTCAGGTAGTGATGAACACCTCCAGATACCTTAAAGGAAGATTGGCCTAAGTTATTACTAAGGAAATGGCCGTGTTTGCTATTGTGGGATCAATACTAGCATAGATAAGAAAGGAATTTCTAGCAAGATTGAGGGCCAAGCTAAATGCATGTTTGAAAGATTCCAAGGTTTCAAGTAGTAGATTGAATAAAGTTGAATTTACATTGCACATTAGACGTAGATCATTAGCAAAGGAAACTAAAATAGCTTGATTTTACTACACTTGTAATGAAACATAAAACTTGGATTCCTAGAAATGTTGGAGCTTATCATGCTGGTGAGTACTACCATTCCTATAAAAAAGAGGTAAGGGGATAGTGGGTCCCCTTATTTGAGCTTTCGAGTTGTTTTGAAGACCATGGTTGGTTCCCCATTTACTATGATAGCAAAAGAAGGTGATGTGATGTGTTCTTTTATCTAATTTATAAATCTAGATGGAAAACCTATGGCCTACAAAGCATGTAAAATGAAGCACCAGTTAATTGTGTCATAAGTCTTACCAAAATCTATTTTAAGAAGACTTTTGACTAATTTGTTGGATTTATATCCCTTGAAAATATGATTTTGGGAACAAGGCAAATAAATGTCTTGTTCCATTTTATGAGAACCTTGTTGCTATGAAAAAATTTCTTAGCTATCTTTATGATCATACCTTCTATAATGTCTTATGTTTGTTAGAAAAATCTTCCATTAAACTGGTTAGGGTTTGGTGCCTTATTGGGGTGAATGGAAAACAATATGAATTTGGTCTCCTCTTTAGTGATATATTTAACAAGATCATGATGAAGTTATGGAGAAAATGAACTAATTGAATTCAAAATTCCATCTAGCATATGAATAGTGATATTGTTTGTGCCTAATAGCCTTTTAGTCATCATATGCTAGCTCTTTAAGCTTGTCTTGCTTAGTTACCTTATTGCATCCTTCATCCAGTAGAAAAGCTATTTGATAACTGTTCCTTCTAGCTTGGATCACATTAAAAATAATACTTAGGTCATCTTTCCCTATCATTGAGCCATAACATTCTCGATTTCTACCTTAGTTAAGAATGAAAGCACTCAAGAGAAGAATTGTACTTAGAAATTAGTAAGGATTCTTGAAGCTTTAGAAGAGGATCACCAGGTCTAGTCACGACTATCTTTTGGTAAGAGATTAAGGGCAAAATGCTTCTCCACGTACATGGGATTAGTATGCTTGCTAAGCAAGACTTTTAGATTATGCTTAACATCCTTTATCTTTTGAAAGCACTTGCAAGCTTGAGATCCCTTAATATTAGATCTAATATCACTATACATTGCATCTGATGTAGGAGCAGTTAGTTTAGTTTTCCTAGTTAATATTGCATTTTTTAATATTTATTATTTCTTTTTTTTTTTCCTTCCCACACTATGTCATCATCCTTGAACCTTGGATGATTCAAGAGGGAATCGAAAAAATTGAAAGGTGTTTTCTTTTCAAAAGTGTTATGATTCGTGTTGAATGTATCAGAAGATAAAACATAACTTTGTATAACTAAATTTATAATAGTGGTGAGTAGGGATCGTATCTACAAGGAATGTATGTGTAGCTTTTGCAATGAAAGAAATCAATGTTTAGGAAATAGGGAGTTTGGTTGGTTTCAAATAACAAAATAAAGTAAGATTGAACTACTAAAAGCAATTTAAATCAAATAGTGGGAAAATGATAAAATTGATGAATGAGTTTGGAATCCGGTTTTTGGTTTAATCTCAGCCTACACACAAATAAATACACTTAATCATTTTGTTGATCTCATACCTTTCTTGGAAACTATTAATCGTAGGTTAACAATAAGTTTTGTTAACCTTAGTTTTTCCTTAAGTCGTGTTAATCAAAATAAGCTCTTTGACTAAGCCTAGAAATAACCTAGAATAAGCTCTCCAGATTTAGTAATAAAGTCACATTACAAACTAGGAACACAAATTAATCTAGGCAATAATTATACAAACTCGGCTTATTTAACCTATGTTATGCTATTCCTAATGATTCCTCACCATTAGTTTACCATAGATGAATTGAAAATACAACTATTATATAATGTATTAAAGATTCTGCCAATGGGTTACATACATAAACAATCTATTAAGAACGGGAATATTAATTATTCATACATAAATACCCAAAACAATAAGCAAAGAATAACATATTAGAGAAGATCAATAATACACAAGGAACAGATGCCAATATGTGTTCTTTGACTTCGAATTCTCCTCTAAACCGGAAGAAGGATGATTAGCCCTCTATAAATCCCAAAGAAGTTAGGGTTCTGCTACACTTCATGTTCCAAAAACAATTCACCACTTCTTTCGTTGCTCTCACGTCTATTTATATGAAAATTTAGTTTTTGGGGAGATGTACAGTTTGAGGTACAGTTGTGCATCCAACCATGCATCACCAAAATATGCCACATTTTGCACTGTCGTGCATCTTGTAGGTTATACAAATTCTTCATTTTATTGATTTTCCTTTCCTCATCTTCACCTTAATCCATCTCCTTGTTCTATAGAGACAAATGGGTTTGAACATTAAGAGAATGGCTTAAGGAATGTGCTTTTAACTCATTTTAACTCCTATGCTTCCAACTTGGACCTAAAATCAAATGGCAAATAAAATGAGTATCTTAAGCATTTCATAATATTAATCACTAAGTATCAATGAGTGAATATATAAACAATTAAACTCATATCAAGTTTCACCACACTTAGCTTTTGACCATCTTCAAGCAAAACAATAAAATCAAAGTCACAAACTAAAATGTTGTCACATGTTCCAAATTTCCTAGGAATAGATAATCAAAAGAAAAGAGGAATAACTTTAAATGCCTCAACTCATGATCAATAAAAAATCATTTCCTTTATAAATAGAGCACTAGGAGTGACTTTGAAAAAATGTGTTTAAGAATAAGATAGATCTATAGGTGCACTCAAATATTATTCATGATTAAGACATTGCATAACTTTGCATATCATTTCAATTCTCCAGCATTAAGATTTAGATGCATAATTATGAATCAAAGGACTTTTTTAAGTTTGTAATGTAAGCAAAGGTTAAGGTGAGATGTATTAAGATAATGTAGCATAAAAGTTATGAAAACTAGTGAACCAGGAAAAACACTCAATGTAACATCAAGGTAAAACCTAACACTCACTCAAAATTGGGTGCCATCAGCTATAATGAATGCAAAAACTCTATTACACAGCTTAGATTCGAGCTCTAACACCATAAACCACATGAAGCATAAGGAATTAGAGGAAATCACTCATAAAAATTGATGATAAACTATAAATTGGAACCATAAGGAGAGACCCTTCAAAACAACATCTCCCTTATTTACATCATAATCAAATCACCCTCTTTAGGAGGAAAGACTACTATGCAAAATTTTGCAAAATAAATGAATTTCCTCCTTGATAATTTTACCTAAAAACATTTTTATTTTTATTTTCTTTTTCTTTTTTATTTTTTCTTTCTTTTTTAAAAAAATTGAAAGAAATTACATTAACAATGGAATTCATTGATAAGACATAAAGTGGAATTACATAAATTATAACTACCCCACTTATATGCATACACCTACGTGTTTATGCATCCATAATCATCAACAATCGACAAATTTTCCACTAGCTTTAAGGCTTAGGTAGAAATTTGGTTAGGTTAAAAGCGTGTAATGTGGTTAACATAAAAAGAATAGGTAAATAAAGCTTAAGGGGGCTTATCAAAAGGAAAAATCATATAGATTGGTAGCTATTCAGTTAATGTAACTTGTGAAACAAAGAATGCCTGTATCATTTTCATATTAACAGATATGGTAAAAATGTGCTCTCAATTAAAAAATCAAAGCAAAGTCAGGATATACATGTCATGAATGTCACATATAAATAAACGATAATGAGATTGATATGGATGTGTCAATCTATAAAGGCTCAAATTGTCACTAGCTTGTATCTCTCCACTAGTCACTACTTTTTTAATGATAATATATATTGACCAATCACAAGAGTAGAAGTTCATGCTCAAGTTTCCATGAATTTTGTTAGTTAATTCACTCTCTAACTGTGACTATATAGTCCTAGAAACAATAGAAATAAAGAAATTGTTTGTTTGTTTTAATTTGATTTTCTCTCTCTTTTTTATACTTATATACGCGTAACAAACAAACTTTAGAAAAAACATCATATAAAAAACAAACAACTTAAAAGTACACTTGATATTCCTCACCCCCATACTTAAAACTTACATTGTTCCCAATGTAACCCTAATTGTAAGAAATGAAGAATTCAACAAAACAAAAAATACGAAACTGTAAATGAAAAGAAATGATCTTCCCTTGGATTAGCCTCCAAGTAGTGCCTTTGATTATGGTTGCTGGCTAGACTCATGCTTTCATCCTCATGTGGCAAAATTATGGTCTTTAAGTGTCTTAAATTTTGCCTTTTCCACTTGAGGTTCTTCAAGATAGGGTCTGAGTTAGTGACCACTCAAATTCAGTGTCTTCCCTATCTTCAAACTCTTAATCTTTACTGAGTCCCTGCACTCCTGGAAAATCTCCACTATCTCTTCACCCTTTTCCTCGTTCAATTTTTTAACCTGCTAGGTAAAGGTGAATGGTTAGTCTTAACAACAATTGGGGACTTAATGTTCACCTTTTTGTTAAATGATATATAATTTTCTCCTTCGAGCTCATTCTTAATTTCTTCTTCACTAGCAATCCTTTGAGTAGTGCTCTCAAGATTCTTAATCTCCTCTCCACTCTTTAAGGTTACCGCACTAACATTCTTTGGATTTGCCTCGGGTTGAGATGGTTGCTTCTCTCTGCTTTGTGATTCTAGGCAATTGATAGCTACTATGATTTGACCCATCTTACTTAACAAGTTCTAGATTATAGACCTTGTATCGTGTTGGAATTGTTTAACATCTTGCTGAAATTGCAGAGTATTAATAGCAAAGGACTTAACTAAATATTCCAAAGATGTACTTGAGTTGGAATAAGAGGCTTTTGGTCTATGTAGAAATTGTTGTATACCTGCAGCTTATCTAGGAAGTAGTTTTGCTAGCTATCCCCTTTATAACTAAGGTTGAGGTGATCTCTCTAATTTGAGTTATGGGATTGAGAATATGGGTTATGGCAAAATTTCCACTATTATCATTGGCATACTCCCTTCGTAGTGTCTCTTCTATACACAAATACTAAGAAATGTGAAAAGATCAAGAAATAACTAAAAAAATTATTATAAATAAATATATACAAAAAACTAATTGAAAAAAAAAACAAAAACTACAACATCACATTCCCCAGCAATGATGGCAAAATTCTTGATGCATGTCGAGTGCACTAGAAAAAAAAAAAACTAACTCTACATAACTAAATTTATAGTAGTGGTGAGGAGCGATCATATCCACAGGGAATGTACATGTAACTTTTGTAATGAATAGAATTGGTGTATAGGAAATATGGGGTTTTGTTTGGTTTCAAATAATAAAATAAAGTAAAATTGAACTACTAAAAGCAATTTAAATCAAACAGTGAGAAAATGATAAAATTGATGAATTAGTTTGGAATTTGGTTTTTAGTTCAAATTTAACCTACACATAAATAAATACACTTAATTGTCTTTTTAATCTCATACCTGTCTTTGAAACTATTAGTCATAGGTTAGCAATAAACTTTGTTAACTCTAATTTTTCCTTAAATCATGTTCAATCAAAATAAGCTCTTTGACTAAACTTAGCTATCGAACAACCTAGAATAAGCTCTCTAGATTTAATAGGGAAACCACATTACAAACTAGGAAAACAGATTAACCTACGTAACAACCACATACACTTGACTCATTTAACCTATATTATGCTATTCCTAATGATTCATCACCATTAGTTTACCACAAATGAATTGAAAATACAACTATTACGTATTGTATTAAAGATTTTGCTAATAGGTTCATACATAAACAATCTAATGAGAATGAAAATATTGATCATTCATACATGAATACCCAAAAAAAAAAAACAAAGAATAATATAAAAAATCTCTAAAGAGAGAAGATAAAAAATACACAATGAAGAGACATCAACATATGTTCTTCGGCTTCGATGTCCCTTTTGAACTGTAAGAAAGAAGATTAACCCCCCATAAATCCCAAAGAAGTCAGAGTGTTGCCACCCTTCATGTTCCAAAAAAGATTCACCATTTTTTAAATCTCCTTACATGTTTATTTATATGAAAACTAGGGGTGCTGCATGGTTTGATGCACGAATGTGCATCACCAAAATATGTCACATTCAAGATTATGCACGACTGTGCAAGTAGATGCATATGTGTATAGGTTCCTAAAGAACTTTAGATTAGTTACCCCAGGTTCCTAGTTAAACATTGTAGCTCATTGTGTTTAAAGCTTGTCCGTTTATTACCTCATTAGAGTTGAGAGTGTAGTTAAAGTCCCCTAAGATGGTCTATGGATAACTGATTTTTAGGTTTAAACTTATTAGGTCCTCTTATAGTTGTTGCCTTCGGAACTCCAAATTTGAAGCATAAACTACAATAAGATAGATAAATTATAATTTTTCTAAACACTAGTGATCTCGTAGTGCAATAGTTGTTTAGTATTTGACCATTTATGCAACAAAAGCTTAGACTGATCAAAACATACAATAAGTCATCCATTTGTATGGGCATCATGATTAGTCAAAATTATCCAATTTTGACATAGAAACTAGAGATATGGTCTTTTTTATTTTGGTTTTTGCAAAACTAATAAAATCATGCTTATTAAGAGACATCATGTTGTTAATAACAGTTGTTTCCAAATAAGGATCTATATTAAGAGCTGTTTTCACCTAGTGATTGACTGTTTCTAAGTGTGTCAATTATGAATTACCGCAAATGCATGGTGTACCTATAGCTAGTACTGACAAATACGAGTCAATCCTACTAGGATAGTGAATACCAATGGTTACTGTCATTCCATAATCTAGTCTATAAATTGTCTGTGATTTTTAATTAAAAAATAAAACTTACGAAATAAAATAAACAAGCAGTAAGATTTAATCAAAGAATTAAAGGAAACTCTTAGTAGATTGTCAATATCAAGAAATTAGTATCTAGGTTTCAAATCCCCCTAAACCCTTAATAGATTGATCTTTTATTATGCAATTGTCTTGTTGATTTATTTGATTGTGGAGACTTCTATGGTATGCTAATAGCTAATCTTGAGTCTATTGTCAACTAATCATAAGGTTTTCAAGAATTACTCAAATTGAAGTTTATAGGATTGCTTTACCAAATTGTGAATCGCTCTAATAGGTTTGAACCTAATCCGAAAGATTTATGACATCCTATCTCTAAGGTTTCAATCAACTCGTTTCAATTACAGTAGATCTATTCATGAACAAGATTTCTCAATTTCTATGTATAAAATCATGTTATGATCTAATATTTCAGATCTATTAGAACATAAATAAAACACGTAATCAGATTACAATATATAAATCAACCAATTTCATTAATAAAAAAATCAAATCATATCAAAGTATCAACATGGGGTTCATCTAACCTAAATAGTAATTATAGGTTTAGTTATACATTATCGAACACGAAATCGAACATACACAGAAAGAAAAAAATTCAAAACAATGGAATCATAATTCTAAATCTTCCTGCTTCTCTTTTATTGGGTATTTTTATGATATAGAGGGTTAATTGTTGAGCAAGTTTTAATCTTATAAAACCCTTAATATAACACAAGTGCACAAGTCGTGAATGTAGTATATGAGGTGTCGATCCCTTCAGGAGTTGGTGAACAAATCTATTTCTAAGTTATCCAAGGCCTAAAAGGATTATTAAATGAAAATAAAAACTAAACAAAAAAGTAAACAATCGGATATGTATTACTTGCAAATGAATACGTAAAATTAACAACAGAGATGCCAATGGCCTGGGTCGGGCTAAGCCTTGAGCTATGGTGGTTCATGGCCCTACAGGACGAGATAGGTCAGTTTGTAACCCGACCCACCAATATACATTTTTAAGAAAAATGTAAAAAGTGACGTCATTTTGGAATTAACGGTGGGGCCATACTGTGGCCCAGTCAACCTGAGCCAAAATTAGATCGGGCCATTTTTGACATCCCTAATTAACAAAAGAAACCAAAATTGAGCACCACCAAATGACAATTGGAATTCAACCAAGTAAGATTAACAAATTATGGGAGAGGGTATTTATCCTATCATTAATACTAACTTAGTCACTTTTGTGTTAATGTGGTGTTAGTTCTAGACTATCGAAATGTTGATTACTTTCTTATAAGTTATAATCACTAAGCCCTAATTAATTCGTGCTACTGAACATGTAATCTCTCTATTAACAATTAACCCATAACCTAACTAGATCTTAAGCATTCTATTAAAAAATCAGGTCCTCACATGAGATCTCTCTCTATATAATTACCGATTTGATTATTTGCATTGTTTATTAGGTCGTTTAACTCTCATTAACCAACCCAATCATCTTGCATTTAGTTTACTATCTTGATCTATTAACGAAGCATGCAATTACAACAAATAATGACAACACTTAGGTGCATTAACATAAAAACAACTAGATTAAAATTAAATCAAGAACAAATCCCTAAAGAAAAGTTAGAACATCCTTAACCTAAGATTCTTCATCATCAATCTCATCCCATACATTAAATACATGAAAAATAACTTGGAGGATTGGAGGTTGAAGTAGTTAAAGCTCCACCTTCTTCTTTCTCATCTTCTCTCTTTTCCTTGGATCTTTCCTAATGTAGCAAAAGAAAGGCCTGAAAATTAAGGTTCTTTTCTGTAGTCTTTTCTATTTAGGCTAAAAACTAGGTTTTACTCATGCCCAAAAAGTCTGAAATAACCCTAAAAAGTTGAGTTTTAGATATTGATCCGTATCTGTTATCGCGGAGGCCATGATCGTGGCCTGTACATTTTGTTTCTGTCATGATCATAACCTATGAGCCATGATCATGGCCCTGGATCTTCGTCTAGGCTTCCTCCAAATCTTCTTTGTTCTTCAATATTTGATCTCAAACACTAACAAACACATCAAGGCAACTCAAATACACAAAGTTAATTCTTAGTAGCATGTTCTAATCCATATAACACTCAAAACACGCATATATAACCAATTAACACAATTCTAAACCTAAACATACATGAATCAATTAATTAACCACTAAAAGCATACTAAAATGCCTATTAAAATATCATGCAACCTACAATTATCATTGATCTTGTATTCTGATGGATCTTTCAATGAATTCTTCATATTTTTTGCTCCTTTTAACCAAAATCCCTTGAGAATAATCATCACATCTAAAATTGCCTCTTAATGTCTTTTATATTAAATTTTAGGGTTTTATTCAATGCATAATCTGAAGAATGATCATACATCAAACCATGCATAACAAAATTCTTTGGAAATCGTGAAACTGCACAACTTGGGAGATATGCATGGTTAAATGCATGACCATACATCCCTTTTGTATGTCGAATCTTTGTTTTATGTCGTGTTTTCTTATGAATTCTTCTATTTTAAGTTCGTGAAGGCAATTATACTTTGTAAACACACTTGGAACAAATTAAATACCAAATATATGAGAAAGGATATAATTTCAAGCAAAAATACATCAAATATGAGTTATAAATATGACCATTTATACACCTATCACGTACTTTTTTCCTCTTAGATTTACTACCTATCTTAACCATACTAGTACCTTTAAGGGGTGGTGATAAGGCCTGCTACTACACTAAGTTTCCATAGAAGAAGATATGCATTCCCTTTATTGAAGAGATTGAGTTGAAGATGTTTTCTTTTATTATGGGAGTTTGCAAGCTTGGGGAAAAAATGCTTGGTTCCTCAGTTGTGGCCTTTCCCTTCTCCTTTTCTTAAGGGAACAATCCCTGGTCCCCAACATTATATGTTGTGTTGAGTTCCTAAGGGGATATAATAATTATTTTTGTCAACTTTGTCACCATTATCACATTGAGTATTTACTTAGGATTTGACCTCTTCCATGTTTTTAGGGACTTATACCTACTTCTGATCTTTGGACTTAAGTCTCTACATGTAAGTAACCTTGATATCATCCTCCTTAAGTGTACTATCTTCCTTAAGCTTCATTATTCTCACTAATTCTGGAAGCTTTATGCTAAGGTCCATATTTATGCAAGTATAGGCATAGCCTATCCTTCTAAGCTTGTTGGTGTTTTCATCTAACCCCTCTAGTTTCCCAAGCTTACTGACTATATAATTAAGACCTTTAAAAGACTAATATTCAAATTGTACTCTATGAAAGTGATATTCAAAAATTGGTAGTAGTTGCTACGATGTGATGTGATATCCTATGTCTTAAATTGTTGAAGGATCCAAAGTGTTAGATTATTGAGTCACATGAGTGACATCATATAGAATTAACTTGGTACATTTGTGATATTATTTTATAATTGTTGTCACGACCCAAAACTACATCAGGCACATGATAACCGCCTTATACCCAAGCTAAAGATACTCACGATATCCTTAATCTAACTATACAAGACTAACTAAATATCCTTTGAAAACATTTAAATAGCAGAACAGTTTTATTTTGAAAATCCTAAAACTTAATTAATATACCTATAAATCAGTTTTAAATGCACTTCTATATTCAGATTAAAACTCTAGCGCAACTTCTGGACTTTTAAATCCACTCAAGAGCAATCTCAATAGTAGTATAAAAGGTTTATACATAAGGTCATTTACAAACCATAAGACAGTCAAGAGTTAATTTACAAAATCATAAAGCATATCAACATAATCAACATAATAAAAAATAGTTCATGAGTCACTATACAACAAAAGTACAAATAGAGACTACCCACGCGCATTATTGGTAGTAGTTTCTAAGATGAGATGTGATATCCTGTCTCTTAAATTGTTGAAGGATCTAAAGTGTTAGACTATTGAGTCACATGAGTGACATCATATAATTAATTTGGTATAATTGTGATATGATTTTATGAATGTTGTCACGGCTCGGAACCACATCGGACACATGACAACCACCACATACCCAGGTTCAGGATACTTATGGTATCCTTAATCCGACTATACAAGACTAATTGAATTTCTTTTGAAAACATTTAAAGAACATAACAGTTTTATTTTGAAAATACTAAAACTTAATTAAAATACCTATAAATCAGTTTTAAAAGCACTTCTATATTTAGATTAAAACTCTAGCGCAACTTCTGGACTTTTAAGTCCACTCAAGAGCAATCTCAACAACAGTATAAAAGGTTTATACATAAGGTCATTTACAAACCATAAGACAGTCAAGAGTTAGTTTAAAAAATCATAAAGCGTATCAATATAACCAACTTAATAAAAAAAGTTCATGAGCTACTATACAACAAAAGTACAAACAAAGACTATTGACGTGTAGTAATGCTCCGAAAAAGTCAAAAGATCGTATAATACTCTCAAAGCCTCAAGCTCACTAAATTAACCTGCATGGTTAGAAAGTGGAGGGGGTGAGTACACTATGTACTCAGTGAGCAGAAAAAACATATATCGCAAATAGAACTCAATACAATTTGAGATGGTGTAGATAACCTATAAAGTGAACATACATGACATAGAAACACATAGGCCTAGCCTATGAATCAACGTATACTAGTTAGAAATCACATAGGCCTAGTCCATTAATCACTCATCCGGTGAACATAGGTTCCAGTTACAGTACACAAAAGTAGAAAAAACATCACATGTATAAATCAAATCTTGTTAAAAAAAATCAAAATAAGCTAAAATAATCGTGTGTGTCGCCACTAGTCACCCAAACTAGTGTGCACACCCACTGATTCTTGATGTTGGCTCGACTTTCATCCGTGGTAAGTCCATACTATGATCGGCATGAGCGTTATAACCCTAGGTGATGACCTCGTTGGTGTCCAGACCCTAAGTGTGGAATCACCCACAAGTCCCAAAAAAGGTGCCGATATGGGGACTCAAATTTTATGTACCAATGTCAGGGGTATAGGGATCGCTTAATTTGTTGTGCCTAGCACACAATTGGCCAATCGTTACCTCACCAATCACAAAAATCATATAAAAATATTAAGTATAAAAAATCAAGTAAGGCATCATATCTTTATTTGTTGGTCCAATCGATAGGAACCTTGTCATGGCTCTAAGCCAAAAGAAAACACAATTACACGACATACATGACTCGATTATGCATATGTAAGTTTTGAAACATTATTTCATGAAATAAAAGTCATTTTGGAGTGCAAAGTTGTTCAAAAATGTAGTTTTAGAAAATAAAACATTGTCCTTTTCACTTTAAGTGCAGGTTTGTTAAAAACAATATTATTTCTTAAATTGTGTAATAAAAACATCAATTTCAAAATAATGTTGTTAATTAAATACACAAGTATACTAGCATTTATTTGAGATTCAATTCTACTATACATTACTTATGTTCAAAATTAACATACAAGTCATCATGCATGTTTTAGGATGACCTAATCCCATTTGAGAGATATGATTTCCCCAACTCACCTCAAAAGAAGGAGTACACTCCATTGGCTTCAACAATCCTCGATACGAGCTCCTTGATCCATAACTCCAGAGCCTTTGTACATACAAATATACAATGTATTTACTACTCAAACATGTATCTCATATTCATACAACATCATAACCAAATTCATCCCTAATCAATCATCATAAATGTTATTCTAACATATGTCAATAGGTCAATAATTCACTTACTAATTCAGCTCAATGTCTGCTCAACCATTAAGCTAATCTAACCTTATGTGCAATGTTTACATCTTTTTCTTCCTTATGTTCCTTTATGAATAAGTTGTATTCTTTTAATCATAACTGTCTCTACAAAGATCCAAATGCAATGATTCTTATGCCCTATAAAACTAAACTTCCATTAGTCTTAATATGTCAAAAAATTACACAAACAACCATCTCCCTTTAAAATATAATCTCCATCCAAATTATGTCTTGTTTCTGGTAAGAAATAGACTGGCAACCAATACTCAATCCTTAGTAAATCATTATCAATACATCTCCTAACAAAACCATTTCACAATAACATTAATAAGACATCAATAATCATGTTTCATGTTTCATGTTTTATGTTTCATGTTTTATACTTTCACTAATTTGGACTTAAAGGTCCTTAAAATAAGGAAATAATACAAGGTTCCTACACAGGGGTCTGTCACAAGAAGTATTAGGGAAACAAGCATAACTTGAACTATAGTCACTATTTTTTCAAGTCACTTTCATAAAGGTCAAGTTAAGACCTATATCTACAACTTTCATTCTTTGAGTTTTTTTTAAATTCATGCTCTAAGAATTATGAAAGACAGATTGAAAGAGAGACAAAATTGAAACCAGAATTTTAACTTACCTTGATAACTTCTTTCCTTCTCCTCTTCTCTTCCCCTTTTTCTCTCCTTCTCTTCTTATTTTCATTTTTTCCCTCTTCTAACCTTATGGCACACCTTCACTCTTACTTCTATTGCCTTTTCATCCATTTTCGCTAGAAAATTCAAGAAGGTCAAACTAATCCATATGTCACCATTTTATTAGTCCATGTGTCACCATTCTATTGGTACATATGTTACTATTCTATTGGTCCATGTGTCACTTACTTTAGACTCCACATGTCACTCATTTTAAGCCTCCATATTTCACTACTTGTAAGGCTACACATGTCACCAATTGTAAGGCTACAAATGTAACCAATTGTAATGTAACACCCCACTCCCGCAAGACTCGGACCCGATATCGATGGTGATATCCGAGTCCGTGCCCCGTGAGGGTGGCGTGCCATATCACTTTCTCTTTTCTTTTCTTTTTTTCACATACATACACATCACATATTATGCGGAAAACAATTTACCTAAACCATTCACTGGCCTCGAGGCCCTTTTCATAAATACAATTAATCCCAGTCTGTTGACTTTACAACTGACTTATTCAATAATACAGAATATCAGAAAATAAAAATACACTAATGCAGACGCAAACTGATCCCGACCTCTACCTTTTACTTGCTTACAGTACTCCCGTGTCAAACGGGGTATTCTTCAAGACCTGAAAAATAGATGCAAATTTTGGGTGAGTTTTGCGAACTCAGTGAGAAACCATCATCGATGGTTCACCCAATTCATGCATTACGCGAATAGCGTACGGATTATCACAATTGCACATTCAGAATATCATATGGCAATTTACAGATTTTCACAACAGCATAATCAGAAAGAATTTAAAACAGTATCACAAAAATGCAAGGCATATTGCCTCTTTCCCAATCCAAAAATCAATTTAATGTATACTTACTCAAATACATGACATTTTCCATTTTATTTCAGTGATTCAGTGCTTTTCCCAATCCACAGTACAATCAAATACATGTATAACATTTTTCTATTTCTTCCCATTTAGATTATGTGTTGTGACTGAGCGCCTGTACTGTCCCAATCCGGGCGCATTAATCAGTGAGCCTATGGCTCTGAACTGTCCCTTTCGGGCTCATTAAGCATTGAGCATAAAGCTCTGAACTGTCCCTTTCGGGCTCATTAAGCA
>JANJEY010000004.1:34662176-34677545 GCA_024703695.1 Erythroxylum cataractarum | reverse complement strand
AAACCATGTTTCATGCATATTCAAGCATGGAGAACAACATATCTTAACACCAAACTCAAAATCATAATGTAGAGAGACATGGGACAAAATTTACCTAAACCTTCCTTTGACTTTATCTTCAAATCCTTTCAGATTTTCTCAAATCTAATGATAGATTTGGATTCCTTATCCCCAAATCAGTTTAGAACAACTTGATTGAGGTTGAAGAATCAAAAACTTGGTGGAAAATAGGTGATGGTAGAAACTTGCTTCTTTCTCTCCTCTCTTCTCCTTTCTTCTCCATTCTTTTAATTAAAACAAAAAGCCTTACATCCTTAGAAATGTGATGCACAACCATACGTGAAAGAAGGGTCTAGAATATTGACTCTTCTTTGACCAAATGGGGTGAAATTACCTTTTTACCCTTAGCTAATGTGAAATTACCATTTTACCCTTCAAACTTTCCTAAATTTACAATTAAGCCCAAATTTTAGGAATCTTCAGTAATTTTATTTTTATTTTTGTCCTTGGACTTTTGGAAATAATAACTAATCCCCTTAACTTTATAAATTACATATTGGTCCTCTAAGAATTGAAAAATTACAATTAAGTCCTTTAATTTTTAACAATTTGCAAATATGTCTTATGTACTTCAACTTTTTCAATTAAACTTTCTAAGTGTCTAATAAGTCTAGAAATCATGTATAATCACCTCTAAGGTATTAGAACACATTTAATTCAACCACCATGATCATATCCATCTAATGGAGTCGGTTTTTCACACTTAAAAGCTTATATGTCAAAAATCTCCAAGATTTCGCTTACCGATGAACTCTAAGTTCATGTAAAGGAATATAACATTATAACTCATTGGCATACGTACCAAAAAGATTCAAATTCATTTGAGAACTCATATACAACCATGTATATATCAATATATAGTAGTATCTCCAAATACAGAACAATCACCAAAGGGCTCAGAAAGTTCGACGTTACATAGAGCATGTTTTCATTCTTATTTATATGTTTCTTAAGGAGTTTGATGTGTTTGTTAGTGTCAAAAATTAGATGGGTGAAGAATAAGAGACTTGGACGTGTATGGAGCTGCATGGGCAAGGTCACGATCGTGACACCCATGTCACAGTCGTGATAGACAAGAAATAACTAAAGTCACCCTGACTTTAGTTATTTCTAGTCTGTCACGACTGTGACATGGGTGTCACTATCGTGACCTCCCTGAATTTAGTTAATGCTCATTTGTCAAGACTATGACATGGGTGTCACGATCGTGACCTTGCCTATGCAACTCCATCATGAATGAGAGCAATTTCACATAGTCATGCTCATGACTCCAATGTCACTATTGTAATAGAGGCTTCCAGGTGCAATATTTCCATCTATTTTAGGGTTAGGGTGCATTATTGGAATTGATCACCCTAGTTACACCACTAAGACCCTCAGAGACTATTTAAGAACCTTATGAAACCTTAAGAAACACTGCCTCCATCTTATAAAAGTGGATAAAACAAGGAAGATCGAGAAAGAGGTCCATATTTCTAGTTTTCATATCAAGCTCTGAATAACGTTTTTCTTTCTTTCTCCCTTGTTATTTTCATCATACTTAATGTGTAAATTTTCTATTACATTCATGATGTTTTAATTTCCATATTATTGTTTATTTTGTTATTATTTTTTGTGATTTTTTCATTTAATACAATATTTTGATGTTGTATTAATTGTGTATGCATATACTTTGGAAATAAATCGAGAGAGTGAATCAAAAGTAATCTAATTAAGTTATGTAACAAGAGTTGGTGATTTAATATTTCATGTGATTAGCAAATCAATGATCATTTAAAGAGAGACATTACGTGAGAAATTAATTATCCATTTGATATCTTCAAATATAGTTGAAACAGTAGGAAAGTTTTACGAATCCAATGGTTGTAAAATTTGGAATTTTCCTTTTCAATTAGAGCTAATTAATTAGGGTTAATTAGTTAGGTCTTGGGAGAGAGTAATCAATCCCTTAGAAAATCTAGGATTGACACTTAATTGGATTAATAATCGTTCAGGGAGAAGAATAATGACATAGTAAATCATATGCATTCATCCTTGATCATGCTATAATAATTTTGGCACCTCACTTGATAATTGTTATTTGATTGCTTTTATTTAATTATTTTAATTTTCTATTATTATTTCACTCAAATCATCTTTTATTACCTTAGACAAAGTTAGGTTCAATTCGTTTTATCTAGTTCCAGGTAGGTTCGATATCGTAAGTTTACTATCCATATACTTATAGATATTGAGAGTTTTATTATAAGTAAAACTTGCTCAATGGATACATGATTTGATCCTTTATTTAATGCAGTTTGGTTGATTCATTCATTGAAATTTAATTATGCTTCTTTATTCCTAAATTAATATATTCAGGATATTATATCAATAATTGATTTTATATGATTGAGATTAAGAAATCCTTTTATAAATGGAGGGAGTTATATACAAATATAGAGCTAGGTTGACACAAATCCTCTAGATTAAGGTCAAACCTAATTAAGAAATTAATGAATCAAGTAATGTGATTTTACTTTTTCAACTAGAAAGTGGTTTCAGTTAATCAACCATCAATTAGTTGTTAATAGTCTTGAGAAAGATATTAACATAAGATAGGAATTTTCATAGTCTAATGATTAATAATTAAATTGCATGATAAAGGGTTGATATTTAAGAGATCTTAGGGGGATTCATTACCTAGAAGCCAATTATTTGATATTGTATAATCATTGTGTTATCTATATTATGGTTCATTATTACGTTGAATTCTAGTTTAGTTTATTTTTAAATTATATCATCATCTTAATCTAGGATTAGATAATAAAAAAGAGCCTATTACTAGTACTTATAGTTTAATGGGATTCACCCATATTTATTAGTACTAGCTATAACCACACCACGCACTTGTGGTTTTAAAACATTAAAGTAATCATATCATCCTCCATATTGACAATAATAATGTCTATATGAGAGATATTTTTGATGAATTCATCAATGTTGTTTTTAAAGGAAGGATTATGATAAATGATTATTTGACTATATTTATATAGTCATATTTAATGTGTTTTTTGATATTTAATATTTTACAATAGTTTTGGTTCTTAATTCACTTCAAGTATATTTGTAGGTGATAGTTGTCTTCTTTGACAAAAGGTAGAACAATTCAAATGAAATCATAGCATAAAACAAAAGTTTCAAGCAAGTGAGGACCAATAAGATTATGTACAGTGATTATGTAAGTTTCTGCAAACATGTAGAGATTTGAAGAATATTGTTTTTGGTCGTGTGAACTTACACGCCCATGTATGTTAATATACATGGTGGTGTATGTTATCCGTGTAAGTCTTGATTCCATTAAAATCATGAATTTAAGTGTTTTTTGAGATACATGATTACCTACAAAACCATATTAGTGACCATATATATCCTAAAAACTCGAGGTTTTACTATAAAAGGATGTTATCAAAGGAAAAAGAAGGGAGACAAGTTTAAGAGCATTTTTTAGTCATAAGAAACATAGAGAAGAGGCAATTCTGATTCGAGGATGAGGAAAACACGAAGATTACATGACAAGATCCGATAGATAGCATCATACAATCCAAATTACAAGAAGATTCATTAAAGAAAAAAGGGATATTTAGAATATGATTTCTTTTATTTGTATTTATCCTTCTTAATATTTTTTTATTTGTTTTGTTTTCTATAAGTAGGAACTATTTTTTTAGTTCCTTGGTGAGATAAACTCTAAGTTGTGATAACAATATGATTTAATCTTTTCTTTAATGCAATTTTATTGACTAATTTATTGAGATGCAATTGTGCATTATATTCTTGATCATATCTAAAATATTAGTTCATTATCTAATTTTATATGATTAAGATTGAGAAATCATTTTGTATAAATAGATATACCATAATTGGAAGGAGTTACATGCAAACCTATAGATAAGTCAACATAAATCCTCTAAATTAAGGTCAAACATAACAGTGAAATTCACAAATCAATAATGCTATCTTAAGGCTTTTAACTAGAAAGAGATTTTAGTTAATCAACTAAAGGGTTAGTTTTCAATAGTCTTGAGAAAGATATTAACATAAGATAGAAATTTTCAAGCCAAATAATCAATAATTTAATTGAATGATAAAGGGTAATATTTATTCTTAGGGGGATTCATCACCTAGGTGCTATTTACTTGATATTGACTTCTTGTAGTATTTTCCTTTTTGAATTAATTGTGGTTTCAATCTTAGGTTATCTTAGTTAGTATAATTTTCAATTAAATACATAATTAAAACTGGTGGTTGGATAATAGGGAAAGGGCAAGTGCTAAAACTTACAATCCTTATGGGATTGACCTATAATTGCCTATGCTAGCAATAATTACACCATGCACTTGTGGTTAAATTTAGTAAATCTTTAATATCATAGAACACATCAATCAAATTACCTTAAACTTGAGAGAAGTGAGCTACAATGTTGAAATCCCTAAGTATGACTTCTTAGGAGTTCATTATATAATGAATATATTTCATCTAGTTCTATAAAAGGGTTCTTTGAAGTGCTAAGTTAAAGGCATAAACAAAAGACACCTGGATGATTGCCTTGGTTTATAAAATTTTAATTGTAAGATGAATGACTTGCTTAGTAATTAAACACTTGATGACCTCAATCTTATTAGAGTCAATAGAGGGAAAGAGAAGAATTAGAGTTGCTTTCTCTAATTTTACTATTGGATTTTCTCCTAGTGACAAGTTAAAGCCATCCCTTTTATCACTTATGACATATTAATACTTGATTTAGAGCTCATGTCAATTAGAGTTGACTTAACAAAAGGAGTCCTCAAATTCCTTCATATTGAAAGGAGTAGTATAATTATTCAAAAGATGGATAGCCTACTTTAAACTGGAATTCCTCACCAATAAATTATGTGATGATCTTTAAGTTTAAATCACCATTAGGTGCTTATTAGGATTGACAAGAAAGGAGTTAATGCCTTAGCTTCCAATCAGGGAGTCTCCTTAATTTATTTAGGGTTCATGAGCCCATGGTAATCCCCTCTTTCAAACCTTTATCTACTTGTCACCCAGTTCTTATTAGAGAAGCGCTCTCAAGGCAATCACCTTTGGCACTTATTGTAGAAATCTTTATGATTAATAAAAAGTTATTTTTTGTTAATTTGATGTTCATGTTTTTTATTAATTGATAATAATCTTTTATGAAGTCCTTGATACATTACATAGCATAAAGGAAATCATGATGAGATCATAATAATGAGATTCCTATCATGTGTAATAATGTTAGTGCCTAAATTATCCCTAGTCATAGGATTAATGAAACAGGACATTATTATTCTAGACGGACTAGCATATGTTATAATCCTTGATTAGATCAAGCAATGGATTTTATAAGTTGTAAGCATGAGTTGTTTAAAGTGAACATATGGATGTTTGGTAAGAGTAGTAAGTACCTTGGATGACCTACCATGGGGCAATCATATGAATAATTTATTATAGTGCCAGTGATAGTCTCATCATGGCAATGGTGTAAATACCATTTGACTTGAGGTATCCAAGGATATCTTGGACACTGATTATGTACTATAACTCCATTCCTTGTTACCTTTTAGTAGGAATATCAATTTAGCCTGACCTTCCCTATTTTTAGCTTGAGTTGACCAGGAGATCGAGTTGAGCACAGGCTAGCCCATGGACCGACCGAAAAAACAAAAAAGAAATCATTTTGTATTTTTTTAAAAAATAGGATGGGGTGGGTCAACTTATGGTAGCTTGTGCAGGCGAACCATCGGCCATCCGACCAAAGGTCTAGTCTAGACGAGCCAAGAGCAGCCGACCCAAAGATGTCCTTGCCTCTCAGAGATTGCTCATAATGTGATAATTGGGTACAACTTGAGATATTCGAAGGTAATTAAGTAGCCAATAAAAGATTCACTACTCTTCATAGGAGGAGATAATACCCACTACCTTTTGTCAGGGTTATTACTTAGGAATTTCTGGTTGTAGTGGAAATGTCATTAAGATAGTCTTTAGTGACATATCTAATTAAGTATATGACGTAGTTAGTCCAGTGAGAGTGGACACTTTAACCATACTTTAAACCAAGCTGGGTATAGAATGGTGAGCAGATGAATTGCATGGGAACATTATCAATGGAAGGGTTTGTACTCAAATCATCAACTTTTCAATCAATTGGGAGTTATGAAGTGTTGTTAAATACCACTCATGACTTGCTTGAATTAATTGTTATGGCCAATATAACTGGGAGCCTAATGAGTCACACGTATTGGAGATGAGAAGAATGAGTAAAATGGTTTTGGATGGGGATCCAAGATATGAGAGATGCATGACTAAGCTACAAAACTATGGTAGTTTAGGGTCATTTGATTATGAATCATATGAAACATATGAATATTGCTTATTAGGTAGGATAAAAAATTACCCTTTAAAGAAGGGGTGAATGTTTTCATGCTGAATTAAGTGGGATTAAAAGTCACTTAATTCCCACTAATTCTCCATTGATGTTGGGAGTTAGATGGAGGCCAAAGGGTGTCAAAGACACTCCATTTTTGTGCAAAAGTTGTAAGAAAACAAAGTGTCTTTTTGTGAATTGTTCACCAACTTCTAAAATACTCTTTCAAAGAACGCACCATGAAGCTAGCAATTTGTGTATGTTCTAGCCATTCTTCCTAAGAGGTTTTAGGCTTTTCTCTTCATGTGGATATCATTAGAGGCATCCTCCTTTGGTCTTTATGGTTTACGACAAACCAAAGAGGTGAAGACAACGAATAACGAAGGAGATTTTAATGTACACGTATTATGTTTATGTTTTGTTTTACTACATATAATGGCACATGTTTGATTATGTATTTTTTGGGTTTTGTTTTATTTTTTACTGCTTATTCTGATATTTGATGCAAGTGATGCATGATCAAAACCCAACAGTGTTATCAGAGCCATCTTATGTCTATTAGATGTAGTTTCTATTACATATGCAATAGGATTGCATGGTTGTGCCAACTGTGAGTCTGTTCTTAGAAAATTCGAAATTAAATTATAAATTTTTTTCATGATTTTATTTCATTGATCTTCTCATGAAATGTTAGTAGATGGTTTTAGTGATTGAAAATTGATTTCAATGTGATTGAAATATTTGTTGTCGAATTTTTAACAATATGATAGAAAAGTGTTTTCTGCTAAACATATGTTGTTGGTTGGCTAAACTTCTGAGGTTTAACATGTTTTCCATGGAATTTGATTATGAAAATTTTATTTTAACATATTTATAATGTGTTTAATCCTCTATATTTTTTCATAATTAATTAAATTTTTAATCAAATTTTCATATAGTAAACAAATTTCGTTGATTTTGTTGAAATTGATGGAACTGATTTGTTTGACAATTTTGTGTGTGTCTGTTTCAGTTACAGAACCTTAAAAATATTTTTATATCATAAAATATGTTATTTTGATGAATTAAGCAAGCAAAAATTATTTTTCTTCAATTAAGATTTTCATAAAAAAAATTTAGATGTCAAATTTGTAATTTTTAACATCTCAATGGTGTTTCGGTTATTTTGATAATTTTTTGGTGATTCCAAAATTATTTTGATGAACTTGAAACAACCTAGAGATTCATGGAATGATGATTTTATATTATGAAAATTTTGGGAAATTTTGGAAATTAATTTTGAATTAATTTAAGTAGAGTATTATTTTCTAGTAAGTCTAGAAATTAAAATGTTTAATTTTGACATCAAATAATCAATTTTAAGGTGAATTAACTTTGAATTAAATTTTGGAATTAAGAGTTTAATTTAATTTATTAATTTTAATTCTAATCTGAAATGAAATACAAGATTAAATTTAGCAAAGATTACACTTAGGAAGAATTTTGATTCAAGAGTTGAATCATTTTAAAAAATGTAAGATCTATAACTTGTCACATCTAAATTTGATGTGTTTAATATTATACATTAAAGGATGCATGTTAGGAGTATGTCTGGGCTTGCATAATGAATCGTTATGGACTTAAGCCTAATATGATTGGGGTGTCCATATCATGTCATATAGTTATAGTAACTATATAAGTGTGTGTGTGTGGTATATACAAGACCTTTCTAGTTAGATGAGACCTAAGCAGAAATCCGTCACGTAGAATATTAATACTAATCTCTTTCATTAATATGGTGAGAACCAGATTTCTTTTAGAGTTAGGGTTGGGTAAACCCAAGCTCGCTCTATACGAATATGTTCGATCCATAGAAATATGATTTCTAGATTGATGGGTCAGTTTTAACTAAAAGCATTGATTTGTTAGACAAACCTAAGGTCAACGTGAACAAAGGCGAAGTTGGGTAGTGTATATGCGATATACATACATCAAGAGTTGATAGCCCAATGTGTGTGCACACATCAACAGTTGATAGCACTAGATTCGATAGTTGCATTATAAATGCAATTGGTATGACTGATACCTACCGATTGACCTAGGGTGGCTTGTTGGGCAAACCCAAGGTCATTCCTAGAGATATTGGATATCGACCTACTAAGAGAAATTCTATACAAGTTCTCTCAGATCCATATTAAGGGTTATGGATTCACGAGAAAATAGTGGGATCCATACTACATGTTATTAAAGTCCTAGTTGACATGCATTTACGTACTTTCTATCACCATGTCTCTCTTTGACATTAGGTTGCAAGAATCGACACCAAGACCACTAGTATGAACCTATGCTCATTTATGGAAGCTAATAAGTTAACTAGACCTAACTTCCTTGACTAGCTTAGGAACTTGAGAATAGTTCTCAAGTCAAAAAAACTAGGCCATGTCTTATAAGAATCACTTCCCGATCCCCCTGCTACTAATGCTTCTAATAATGATCAGAAGGCATATAGAAAGCATCTTGAAGATAGTGAGATGGCTAGCTACATAACACTAGCCACTATGTCAATGGAATTACAAAAGCAGCATGAGGCTGTGGATGCTCATACCATCATCAATCATCTAAGGGAGTTATTTGATGAGCAGGCTAGGTTCGAAGAGTTTGAGACCAAGAGGTTGCTCTTCTACTCTAAGATGGTTGAGGTGACATCTCTAGTGCAATATGCACTAAATATGAATGACTATATTAAGAGTTTGGCCTTCTTTGGTTTCCTGATGGATTATGAATTAAGTATAGACTTAATTCTAATTGGTTTGACTGATATTTATTCACAATTTGTGCTTAAATATAGGATGAACCAGATATCCACCACGATTCTTGAATTGATCAACTTTCTCAAAATAGTTAAGCCATCTATTAGGAAGGACAGTAAGGCTATGATGCTGGTGGACTCTTCTAGTTCGAGGAGGAAGAACCAAAAGAAGAAAAAGTTTACAAGGACTAAGAGAGGTGTGGTCAAGAATAAAGCCAAGGAGACTACCCATAACGGAACATGCTTCCACTGTGGCAAAGATGGGTATTGGAAGAGTAATTGTATGGCCTATGTAGAGTCACTGAAGTAGAAGAAGGCATTAGATGCCCATCTACTTCAAGTGTGTTTGTTATTGATATTAATACTTTTGCTAATAATAACATATGAATATTGGATACCGTTTGTGACTCATATATATGTACTGATATGAAGGATCTCAGGAACAGTAAACAACTAAACAAGGGAGAGTTGGACCTACGCATGGGTAATGGAGCAAGAGTTACTGAATTAGTGGTAGGAACTTATGTATTGACACTACCTAGTGGGCTTGTAATAGAATTAGATGATTGTTTTTATGTACCTGTATTGATTAAGAATATTATTCCAATTTCTGGTCTTAATAAAGCTAGTTTCTATTTAAATTTTAGTAACAATGATTGTTCTATTAGTTTGAATTGAATGATGTATGCTATGGGTACATTATTTAATGGAATATACATATTAGATATGTCTAACCTATTTTAAATATCAATGACAATAAAAGACAAAAATAAGATAATGTGAAATCATCCTACTTATGGCATTGTCACCTTGCCCATATAAGTGAGAGACACATGAATAAACTATACAATTGTGGTAGTTTAGGGTCATTTGATTATGAATCATATGACACATGTGAATTTTGATTATTAAGCAAGATGAAAAAGTTATCTTTTACAAGAAAGGGTGAACGAACTACTGGGCTATTGGACTTAATGCATTCAAATATATGCGGTATGATGTCCATACATGCCAAAGGTAGTTTTATATACTTCATTACCTTTATCGATGATTTTTCATGATATGGTATGTATATCTTATGAGATACAAATCTAAGGCCTTTAAAAAGTTCAAAGAATTCATAAATGAAGTAGAGAAACAGCTAGGCAAAAGTATTAAAACACTTCGATCAGATCAAAATGGTGAATATTTAAGCCAAAAGTTTCTAAATTATCTTAAAGATAATAGGATATTATCCCGTTAGACTCCACCTTACATGCCACAATACAATAGTATGGTAGAAGGGAGAAACTGAACCTTATTGGACATGGTGAGGTCAATGATGCAGATATGCTAAAATCCTTTTAGGGATATGCACTCGAGATTATTGTTTATGTGTTAAACATTGTCCCTTCAAAGTCAGTTGATGTCACTCCATATGAGATGTGGATTAACAAGAAACCTTATCTTTCTCATATGAAAGTTTGGGGTTGTCTAACTTATGTGAAGCAAATTCAATCAAATAAGCTAGAAACTAAATTTAACAAGTGTTTGTTTGTAGGATATTCTAAAGAAACAATAGGATATCAATTCTACAATGTTTTGGAACAAAGGTGTTTGTTTCAAAGCATACTGTCTTTTTAGATAAACAGTTTCTTTTAAAGAAGATAATGGGAGCAAAATTAAACTTATGGAAGTTCAAGATGCTTAAACAGACGTAGATTAATTGCCTAAACCCAATACTATTGTTCATAATCACAAAATAATGGTTCAACCTTTAGACACACTTGAAGTTCGTAGGTTAAGTAGAATACATCATGTTCTAGAGAGATATGAATTTCTCATAAGTGAACATAATGACGTATTGTTCATAGAAGACGATGAGCCTAATATCTATAAAGAAGTTTTGAAGAGTTTGTAATCAGACAAATGGCTTCAAGCCATGAAATCTGAAATGGATTCCATGTATGAAAACCAAGTATAGACTTTGGTTAACCAACTTGAAGGGATAAAACTCATACGTTGCAAATGGGTTTTCAAGAGGAAAATTGACATAAAGGGTAACATAGTTACCTATAAAGCTAGGATTGTAGCTAAACGTTATCGTCAAAGATAAGGAGTTGATTATGACTAAGCATTTAGCCCGGTAGCCATGCTTCAATCCATTAAGATACTTTTGTCGATTGCTACTCATTATGATTATAAGATATGACAAATGAATGCCAAAACAACTTTCCTTAATGGAAACCTATTCGAGGATGTGTACATGACACAACCAGATGGTTTTATATCCAAAGATGGCGAAAAGGTATGCAAGGTTCAAATTTCCATTTATAGATTGAAGCAAGCATCCAAGAGTTGGAATATCCGATTTGATGAGACAATCAAAGCGTTTGGTTTCTTACAAAATCTTGATGAACCTTATGTGCATAAGAAAGTTAGTAGGAGTGAAATTGTACTCCTTATGTTATATGTAGTGATATACTACTAATAGGAAACGATGTCTCAGCTTTACAATCAGTCAAGATTTGGTTATCCAATAATTTCTCCATGAAAGACTTCGGAGAAGCAACTTATATTTTGAGGATAAGAATCTATAGAAATAGATCTAAGAAGTTGCTTGGTCTTTCTCAATCTATATACATATACAAGATGCTAAAGAGGTTTAGCATGGAGCAGTCCACGAGAGGTTATCTTCCTATGATGCATGGGATTATATTCTCAAAATCTATGTGTCCAAAGACACAAAATGAGAGGACTTGCACGAATTTTATCCCTTATGCTTCGACTATAGGATCAATCATGTATGCTCTATTAAGTACAAGACCCAAAGTATCATATCGTAATAGCCCAAACCACCTGTCCGCATCAGTTGAAGAGGAAAATGAAATACGCCTTATAAAGGTATAGATAACTATTCTCCATAGACGTGTTTTCCCAGGAAGGGAAAGAGCAAAACCATGAAGGTTTTAGCCCGAGGGGCAACCCAAAGTGGACAATATTTGTGAGCTAGTGATCTAGGCTATTATAAATGATATCAGAACCGATACCCAAACCATTGTGTCAGTTAGGCTAGGCCCTAAGGGGGTGGAGAGTGTGAGATCCCACATCGGTTGGAGAGGAGAACGAAGTACGCCTTATAAGGGTATGGATACCTCTTCCTCATAGATGCGTTTTTCTAAGAAGGGGAAGAACAAAACCGTGAATGTCTTAGCCCGAAAGGCAACCCAAAGCGGACAATATATGTGGACATGTGGTCTAAGTTGTTACATATATGTTCTAAGTGTTATGAGCAGATACCAGTTGAATCTTGGTCAGGGTCATTAGGTGGCTATTAAGAATATCCTTAAATACTTTAGAAGAACTAGGGATGTATTTTTGGTCTATGGAGAAGGAGATCTTGTTATGAGCAAGTATATAGATGCCAGTTTCCAATCTAATAAGGATGACTCCAGATCCCAGTCAGGGTATACTTTTACACTGAATGGTGAAGCAATCAGTTGGAAGAGTTTCAAAAAAGAGACAACTATAGATTCAACAATCGAAGAAGAGTACATTGTCGCTTTTAAAACAACAAAGGAAGCAGTTTGGACCAAGAATTTCATCATGGAATGTAGAGTGGTTACTAGCATTGTTGATCTATTATAGTTGTATTGTGATAACAATGGTGCCATAGCGCAAGCAGAGGAACCAAGGTCTCATCAGAAATTCAAACTTATACTCAAGAGATACCATTTGATTAGAGAAATCATTGATAGAAATGATGTCAAGATAGAGAGAGTTCCCACTAATCAAAATATTGTTGATCCTTTTACTAATCTGATTCCCAAAAAAAGATATGATTCTCATGTCCTTATCTATGGTATTAGATACAAAGGTGATTGGTTTTAGACTAAGTGAGAGATTGTTAGAGAAGTGCTCTAAAGGCAATCACGTTTAACACTTATTGTACAAATCCTTACGATTAATAAAAAAGCATTTTCATTAATTTGATGTTCATATTATTTATGAATTGATAGTGATCTTAAATCGAATTAATGAAGTCCTTAATACATTACATAGAATGAAGGAAATCATAATAAGATCATGATAATAAGATTCCTATCATGTGTGATTATGTTGATTTCTAAATTATCCCTAGTCATAGGATTAATAAGACGGGACCTTATTAATCTGGACAGACTAGCACATGTTATACTTCTTGATTAGACCAAGCAGTGTATCTCATAAGCTATAAACATGAGTTGTTTAGAGTAAACATATGGACGCTTACTAAGAGTAGTAAGTATATTGGATGACCTGCCATGAGACAATCATATGGATAATCTATTCTAGTTTCAATAGTAGTCTCATAATAGCAATGATGCTAATATCCTTAGACTTAAGATGCTCAAGCATATTGTGGATAATAATCCTATACTTTGACTCCGTTCCTCATTACTTCTTAGAGGTTGTTCATAAGGTAGTGATTGGGTATAGCTTGAGGTGTTTGAAGGTAATTGAGTAGCCAATAAAGGATTCAACACTCCTGATAGGAGGAGATGATAACCACGGCCTTTTGTCGGGTTATTACTCAGGAATCTCTAGCCTGAGTGGAAATGTCATAAAAATTGTCTTCGATGACATGTCCAATTGAATAATGAGCCTCAGGGACAAAAACTAATATCACTTAAGCTAGATGTGATGTAGTCAGTCTACTAGGAGTTGACACTTTAACCATACTCTAAACCAAGTAAGGTAGAGAATGGTGAAAGGATGAATTGCATGGGAACATTTTTTATAAAAGGGTTCGTAGTTAAACTACTAACTTTTTGATCAGTTGGAGGTCATGATGTGCTACTAGATACTAGTCACGACTTGCTTAAATTAAATGTTAATTTAGGTGGCCAACATAATTGGGAACCTAATGGGTCACACTCATTGAAGATGCAAACAATGAGTAAAATGGTTTTGGATGGGGATCCAGGATATGAGAGATGCATGGGTAAGCTATAAAAGTGTTGTAGTTTAGGATCATTTGATTGTGAATCATATGATACATGTGAATCTTGTTTATTAGGTAAGATGACAAAATTACCCTTTAATAAGCAAGATGACAAAATTACCCTTTAAAGAAGGGGTAAATGTTTTCATGCTAAATTAAGTGGGACTAAAAGCCACTTAATTCTCATTAACTCTCCACTAATGTTAGGGGTTAGAGGGAGGCCAAAGAGTGTCACAGACACTCCATTTTCATCTATAAGTTGTAAGAAAACAAAGTGTCTTTTTGTGAATTGTTCACCATCTTCTAAAATACTTACTCAAAGAACACACCAAAAAGTTAACAATTGTGTGTGTTCTAGCCATTCTTCCTAAGAGGTTTCAGGCTTTGCTCTTTATGTGGATATCATTAGAGACATCTCCCTTTGGTCATTGTGGTTTATGAAAACCCAAAGACGTGAAGACAATGAAGAACGAAGGAGATTGTAATGTACATATCTTAAGTTTATATTTTGTTTTACTACATCTAATGGCACATGTTTGATTCTGTATTTTATGGGTTTCGTTTTGTTTTCCACTGCGCATTATGATAGTTAAAGCATATGGTTCATGATCAAAAACCAACACTTCTCCTTTGCTATAGAAAACTAGGTCTCTATTGATAGGAAACTAATGCATTGTCTTGAATAAGTTCATCATTGTTCCCTAACCTCTTTAATGGAATAGCTTCTAAAATTTCCTTTTGCAGATCAATCATGTCAAATTCTAGCATAACTAACTACCTTCATTTCTATAGTTTTTTGATCTATACATGTTTGCTTGTCATAAAGCTTGCACAGTAGCTCAATCCTTTTATTTTCTAATACTCTATAGATATATTACGGATGTTAATCCATAAAGTAATTTAAGAGAGTTTCAAATCCTTAAGCTGAGTTCCATGCTTCTATTCTTATAAAAAGAGAGGCTGATTATTGAAGAGCCAAGGACCTAGTACTCTCTTATAATTGATGTTGGAATGTAGCACCCCTTTACCATAGGGTATACACCGGGACACCCGTAGGTCATATATATCCTAGGATAAGAGTGAACTACGAACAATCACTACTGTACTTCACATGGCATCAAATCATAAAGCATCAATACTGAAAATCAC
>JANJEY010000004.1:34624584-34641993 GCA_024703695.1 Erythroxylum cataractarum | reverse complement strand
CGAGTTTTCAATGGCCCAAATTTACCCGGCCCGATTTACCCGAATTGCTTATTTACCCAGCCCGATTTTACCAGATTTACCCGATTTACCGGAATTATCCTGGCCCGATTTACCCAAATTATCCGAATTACCCTATTGCACAATTTTTTTAACCTAATTCGGGTAATCGGGCCGGCCCGAAATTTTTCGAAGTTACCCGTCCCGGCCCTAAAAAAATTCAGGTAATATCCGGGCACGCCCGAATTACCCGAATTAGGTAATTTCTTTACCCGAATTAATTCGGGCCGGGCTGGGTAATCGGGTCGGCCCAAATAATGCTCACCCCTAGGAATTAGGTCAATCCCCAAGGGATGGGCCGATCGACCCATGCGTCGTTTTGCGTCTGGTCTTGGGCCTAACACAACCGACCCAACCATAACCTATCGTTGGTTCCTTGATTTCTTCATATGTGGATACAATAAATGGATCCAGCAGAGCTCCGGATGGTTTTCCAATTGTTCAACAAGAACGGGGATGGCAAGATCACTAGGAAAGAGCTAAGTGACTCGCTGCAAAATCTGGGCATCTACATACCAGACAAGGACATGGTTCAAGTGATCGAAAAGAGAGACGTGAATGGGGATGGTTTCGTGGATATTGAGGATTTCGGGGCATTGTATCAGACAATAATGGACAAGAGAAATGAGGAGGAGGACATAAGAGAAGCATTCAACGTTTTCGATCAAAATGGAGATGGTTTCATCACTGTCAAATAGTTGAGGTCTGTTCTCTCGTCTCTGGGGCTGAAACAAGGAAGAACAATAGAGGACTGCAAGAAGATGATAAAGAAAGTCGATGGAGATGGAGATGGGATGGTGAACTTCAAGGAGTTTAAACAGATGATGAAAGGTGGCAGATTTGCTGCTCTAGGTTCAAGTTGATTTACTTTATCCATTGATGTAAGAAAGCAAGGGGAAAAAAGATTTCCATTGTGTTCATACTTTTGGATAAGTACTAGTAAAACAGTGCACGCAGGAGACCTCTTGTGTCAATCAAATCCTTCAAACCATTGATATGGATAAGCAATTCGGCGTCCTTTACTTTACGATGAAGAAAGTTGAATTAATAAGATAGATCAGATGTTGTTGTACAATCTAGGCAATTAAAGAAACGGATAAAAAGAAGTGTCAAAGATAGGAAAGATTATGAGCAATAACGACCTACTTGGTCAACTTATAGATTAACTGAGATCATAATTTTCTTTGAAAATTTCTCTTATTCCTTTCGCTCCAGGTATATCAAATAGTAGTGTCAAAGAGATTCTATAACTAATCACATTTTTTATTTTTTAATTCAAAACAATGCTCTAAATCTCAATATCTTTCTCTATACAAGTTTATGTCAAAAGACTTTTAGGGCCTTACGTCTCAAGAAATCTCTAGAGGACTTGTTGGTTAATGACCCTAAAGATATAAAAACAAATCTTTTATCTTTGTTCATTTCCATTCCGGAAAACTCCTTAATGCACCTCAAGTCATTCATTAGAGAACTAACAGACATATTCACCAGAAAGGAGCAATAAGCCATTAGCAAATAAAAGGATATGAATTTTAAGCTACTTACATTTGTTGTGATACTTGAAGCTCTTTTAAGCCTAGATAGTACGCTCATGCTAAGTATTAAGATAAAGGGTCCCTTTCATAAATCCTTTAACACCATTGAAAAATCAAGTAGGCTCATTAATACATTGTAGAAGACCTTTTAAAGTTTCCTAAAAGATCATAGATCTATACTAAAGAGTGACTCAAGCAAAGTGTAAACAACCCTACTGTATTGAAGTCTCTTAAGTCATTCATAATTCACCATTGCTCTATCTATTTTTTTTTCATGTACTAAGTTCCTATTAATTTATAGCCTACAGTCAATCAATTAGCTATAGTTTAGTAACAAAACAATTTATTGGTATTTTTTATCTTGTACATGTTTAGATGCATATGATGAAATCTATTGGATAATTATACATTACAAATGAGATTATAATAAAATTATAATTATGAGATTCATATTACAGTTGTGCATTATCCCTAAATTCTTCCTAGTCATTGTTCAAATAAGATTTGACATCAATAGAACAAAAAATCCTAGCACACGGTATATTTTTCCTTATGAAAGAACAATTTGATCTCATAGGCTAAAGTAAAGAGATACTTAAACAAATGTGTGGGTTTTTATTAGAGAACAAGTTCACTAAACAAACCTAATATGAGAAATCTATTTGGAACATTACTTGTATGTCTATGGAAATTCTCATTGTGATGATTGTATAAATGATCCTTTGACTTAAGATCTCTAAAGTTATCTTATATAGGAATTGTTATATTTTGATTCTACTTATGACCTATTTAATCATAGGTCTTTTAGTCAGTAATCATTGGATAAAGTATGAATTATATGGAGGTAGTTGTGTGATCAAGATAAGATTCATCACCCTAAAGTAATCTAGGAGAATGTTCATTATTCTCGATTAGTGTTGATTCTGAAAATCCTTAGCCAAGGTAGAATGATGTTTTGTAAATAGTTTACAAATGTTATTGTTGAAACAATAGCTAATGGCGAAGAACTGATATGATTAGACTTAAAAGGAGTAGACTTTAGGTTCATACTCTGTCTAATCAGAACATTCTATGATGAAATAATTAAATTATACAAAAAAATCATGCATAGAAAGATTAGTCAAAAACACTTTGACATTCCTAAATATTTTGGTGATCATGATGTATTGCTAGATGTCAATCTTGATCTATAATTATAAATTATTTAATTGAAGAATTAAAGATAAATTAAAAGAAGTTTTAATTTATTTAATTCTAATTATAATTTATAATCATTTTCAACATATTTGGGAACATAATGGGTCTCACATAAAAAATAGGTGGAAGAGAACGAGGATATGTTATCAAGTTGAATTGATTGTAAAGTTTGAGAAACTTTATAATTAAATAAGAGATATTTAATAAATAAAGATCAACCTGAAATATTAGATCTTATTTTGGCATAATTGGTATTTAATTAGGATTATTTGCAATTCTAATTAAATTTTATTTTAAATTATAATTTAATTTCAATTAAATTACTAAATTGTCCAAATTTTATTATAAATAAGCTTAAACTCTAATGAAGCTAGCATTTCTTACTTAACCCTCTCTAAAAGAGTTATAAATTTCTCTCAACCTAGTCTATGGATACCATTAGAGGCTGAAAACTTGTGCAGTTATAATGGTTGAGATGGATTGATTTTGGAAACAATTTGAGGGATATAAAAAGAAAAGGACCAAACTTCAAAATAAGATACGAATTATGATTCATGCTTTATTATGATTTATGTGTTAATCATTTTATATAATTAAAGTGATCTTGGTTTTTGAGAAATCAAAATATAAAAAAAGTTTAGTAATTATTCTGCTACAGTTAGGATTGGATTTCGTCTTGATTTCTCATTAGTTCCTTCCTAATAATTGATCTAGGTAAAAAAAATCTACCATCAGATTTTAGGTCTCTAACCTCAAGATTGAGCATACAAGATCTTAATTAATTATAAGGTTTCCCAAAATACCTTGCTTCCTCAAATTCTAAATATAATAGAATGCTAATGAGGTCCCCAACAAGGATCCATACTTCCCTTATAGTGCTCTTGTATAATTATTCCATATAAAGGAACTTTGATAAATAAAAAAAGATGCATAATAAAAGTGAACCAAGCATGCCTAGTATCAAAAATGTCCTCTAGTATATGGATTTATTGAGCAAAAGAGGACTATTGAAGAGCCTTGATACAATTGGGATCATAGGAAACAATACAATCCCTAGGCGATGCTTATTTATGATTGCTTATGAGTTTTCATTTGTCAAGATTTTGGGCATAACTATATGATTTGAACAATATACATGCAATGAGTTTAGAATTGAGTTAATGAATTGGATTTTAGCTATAAAAGAAAGGCTTTTTCTATAGAAACTATTAATTCTCTTTTGAATCCTTGAAATTAGATGTCAAAAGTCCTTATATGGAGGTCATTTATTGGAAATATGTATCCCAAGATAAGTATAAAGAAGTTGATTGGGTTTGATTGCTAAGCTAGGAGAATATTGTCTCCTATTTGTTTCCTTCCATGAAACCTTACTAGATTTGGTTAATGAGAGTCTTTAACACTATTGAGAGTCTTGAGACCAAGAGCTTTGCAATAATTTTATAAATTATGTTACATCAAGAGATTTCTCTAAACTTCTTTAGACCACTAGCTTCTGATAACTTTAGGATAAAAGTTATAAATTGTCTTATCAATTTCATTTATAATTTTATCTTTTTTTGGAAAACTCAAGAACAACTTCTATTAGAATATGCCTGGTCAAGTGCCAAGATTTTTGGGAAAAAAGAGCATTGAGCCCATCAAGTCTTTGTGTCATATTAGGCTTGGGACCAATTAAAGCTCTCTTAACATTAACTACACTAAAAAAAGTGGTTCATTCCTTTAATTATGGCCTTTTTAATCCTTTATTGCATGATTATTGGATATGAAGTGAAGGGATTTTTTCCACATCAAGGTCAAATTTTTAATGGAGATTGGAGTATAATGTGAGAGGAGAGGGTTTTTTAAAAAAATTGATTTATTCTTAAGAAAGATACTTAACAAAAAAACTACTTTAAAGAAAGACACTTAACCATTAAGAACTAACTATAGGTTTGTCAAGTTTTTCCTTAAAAATCATTTACTTTATGCTTATTACTCAATGTGAAATAATTGCCTTCCATCTTGAAGTTTTTAATTTCAATAACACTAATAGATTTGCAAATGTCTTTTAAGTGATTTCTATGAAACACATTGTATCACATTTTGAAGAATATAAAGAGCTATTAAAATCACCTAACACTAGGTCTTTATATGCTTATTCTTATAATTTAATCCAAAAGGAACTCTTTTGAAGGGAAAAGTTAGAGGCATAATAGGTTACATAAATATATAACGTCTCTTACAAAAGACCTATGTATAAATTAAGAAGTTGATTAGTGATTATGGAGTGAGATATAGTTATCTTATTTTGAATATAGGCTATCACAATTCTTGCATTATATTGATAACAATGATTTGACATCATAGACCTTTTACCACTAAAAAATCCAAGTTTCTTGTAGTTCTCATCCTTATACTTAGTTTCTAAAAGACCAAGCATAACAAGTTTTATCTCTTTTAGGTAGTCTCAAAAAATTTGTTTTTTTAAAGGTTGTTAAGCTTTTAACATTCAAGGAGACAAAAGCCATTTTGATGAGGAGGTTTAGGATTGATATCATATTCTTCCTTTCAGATTTCCTTCTATGGACTTGGATTCATTATCAAATTTATTAATGATTTGAGAGTTGGAAGAGCTACTATTGATTAATATTAAGTTCTTTTATTTTGAGGGAACAATTTAGGCACAATCTTAGCCTACTCTAGTCTAATATTGATTGGAATCTAGGGCTCCATTATGCTTGCACTTAATTGTGTATCATTAGTCTTTTGGGGAGAAATTATATTAATGTTAATTATAGCTACTTCAAGATTGATATTGGAATTGTAAAGAGTAAGCTCTAAAGATTTCTCAAACTAATTATTCTAATCCTTACCATCGAGCCCAATAACATTGTTTTTAGGAATATTTAATCCCATAATTTTAAAAAATATTTAATCCAAAATCAAAAATATTAACATAAAATCACCAATTAAATTCATTTAGTCATAATTAACACTAGTTAATCATACTTAGAAATAATTATATCTTATTAGAATTTAGTTAGTAGTAATTAAAGCTAACTAAAAGGAATTCAAAATAAACAAATGTAATTAATTATAACTCAATAATATTTGGCAGCAATTAAACATGAAAAAAGTATATTAGAATAGAAATGGATGAAATGAAAAAAATAATATGAAAGAATTATGACTATATGAATTAAACTAAGTTAGACAAAGTTAAGCATGCTTAAAGCTAAATGGATGTGATCAGGTGCAATTAAAGTTAAATGAATGTAGTCTTTGCAAACATTAACTGCTTAATGAAAAGGTAATTACAAAAGCTCCTTATACAATACAAAGCACAAAATTTTAATAATGGCAATACAATTATTATTTGTCTTTACTCTAATAGCCATTTATACTTCATTCTTTGTGAGAGCTCATCATGTAATCCCCTAACAATTATGTTTAGTATACAGTGTAATGCAATGTTTTAAAAGACTTTCTTATGTGTTTTTTCCTTATTCTTAAATAATTAAGCATTCCTTTCCTTCCATATTTTGTATTCCCAGGCAATAATGCATATATTCAACATGTTATGATCTACTTTACTAGTCATTTTTAACTTGTAGTCCCATTCAATCATTCCACTTTATGATATAGCCTTACTTCTAAGATTTAATAAGATTATAATCTTGTTGCATATGCATTTGGTGTAAGAACAAATCATCATTATATGATCAACATTCTCATCCTAGTATGGATAAACTTACATGATCAATATTCTCATCTTGTTCTTGACAAAGTTTATGTTTCCTGGATGATATTGCAAATTTATGTCATTTTAGTTAACAACCTTCCCCCCATCTTAAGCCACATGATAAATGCATAAGCTGGTGTAATGTCGAAGTCCTATGCTAGTTATGTCCATTGCATTCTACCCTTAGTTACATTCTATAAGTGATTCTTGAAATTCTTGATGAAGAATTCCATTGATCTATCACCAATCCATTGAACTAGATCTTACTTTGTTGTATCTGGTTGATAAGGTCGAAGATTGCTCATAATTATTTTTATGCCTCTATTAAAATGAAAAGGCCATCTCTTGGTTATTTCATATGACGTCTTGGATCTTAGTATTCTAAGTAATTAATGTTCTTATATGCTAAATTGCTTCCTGATTGAGTTATTTTATGAGTTAGTCAATATTGTAATAACTACAAGTGCACGACATAGCTGTAACTAATACCGTTAAGTACAGGTCAATCCCACAAAGATGATGAATACTAGGAATTATCCTTTCTCTATTATCTAGCATAAAGATTAATTTTATATTTTCAATTAGAAGAAACTAAAACTAAATAAGTAAAATAAAACAGGTAATGAAATTGAACTAAGAATTAAAGAAGCATTTAGGAAATTATCAATATCGAGATTTAGTATCTAGGTTGCAAATTCCTGTAAACCCTTAACAGATTGATCTCTTATTATGTAATAATTTTATTGATTTATTAGACCGTGGAGACTCCGCATGCTAGTACCTAACCTTGAGTCTACTAACAACTAATCCTAAGGTTTCTAACATAAATATTAAGGTTAAATTTTATAGGATTGTGTTACTGATTTATGAATCCCTATGTTAGGTTTGATTCTAATCCTGAAGATTTATGTCATCTTATTTATAGGGTTGCAATTAACTCCTTCCAATTACAGTAGATCTATTCAAACCTAGAATTTCTCAATCTTTACATATGAAATCAAATTATGATTTTATTCTCCTAAATTTGTTAAAACATAAATAAAACACTTAATCTGATCACAATAATAATCAAACCAATTGCATTAATAAAAGAAGCAAATTATATCAAAGTATTAACATAGGGGTTCATCTAACCTAAATACTAACTGAATGTTTAATTACACATAATTGAACATGAAATCAAACATACACTAAAAGAAAAACGAATTGAAATTAATGAGTTCATAATTTTAGATCTCTCTTATTGTCTTCTATCATATATTCTCGTGATGCAGAGCTTGATCATGTATTCTAATAGATCTTTCGATGAAATCTTTGTGTTTTTCACTTCTCTTGACCAAAATCACCCCTTAAGAATGAACTCTTCATTTGGAAATTGCCTTAAAATGCCTACCTCCTTAATTGCTGACAAACACATCATTTTATATTGAAATTTAGGGTTTCTAATACTTTGGCATATAGTTATGTATAAGCATTGTATGTCTAAAAACACTAAAAATCTCAATTATACACAGTTTAGAAGAAGTGCATGGCTTGATGCACGGCTGCACATCACTCTTGTGCTTAAATTTCTCATTTTACGCTATTTTCTGTCCTAATTCTTCTCCTTTAAGTCCTTGAAGGGAATTATAACCTATAAACACACTTGAAGCACATTAAGTACCAAATATACAAAAAAAGGCATAAAAAAATCAAGCAAAAACACATCAAATATGAGATAAATTTATGATCAATTATGAATCTATCAAATATCCCCACAGTTAAGCATTTGTTTGTCCTCAAGCAAACCATAATTAAGGTTATAAATCTTATAACATTAGTCCATCGTCAATTTCAACTTGTCCATTTATATTATACATCATCATATCCTATTGAATCACATTAACATACAACTAGAGTGAAGTTGTTCTAAAATTAAATTTTGTAAGAAATATTGAAAGTAATCACATCAACAATCAAATTGAAATCAAAAACATATCTCTTTACACCCTTACCAAAATTTTGCTTATTACATTCAAGTGTTTAGGGTAAAAAGTATCAAAACTCTCAATCAATGCATAGTAGAATCCTTATCATATGCTTGTAATAAAATCACATCTCCACCACTTACGTATAAACTAGAACCACCAATCCATTTATAAACTAGAAACAATAATCCAAAGGTCATATAAGGTTATAACGGGGCTTAGGAAAGGTATGATTGGGTTAATAAAAAAGGTTAAATTGAATGAAATTTTCTACACAATATATTTCAAGAATTGTTTACAAGTATACATAGGTCCTTTCAATGCAACTTTATTGGTATCATAAACTTATTCTTTTCTCTTTCTTTTTTCCGCAATATTTTAATAGTACTACAATTCAACAAATATTGAACCTTTGAAGAATTTCAAATCTCAAATAAGTAAATAATGTAAATAACCTCTAAGGATCAAAATAGTAAATAGGTCTTCAAAGAAAAGTATGATAAAGGTTTATAATTTGGATTTGATCAACAAAAAAGGCTAAGACTCAACTTGGTTATTCCTAAAGGATAATTTTATGGGTATGGTATTTATCAATGAAATAGGTTAAGCAAGTTAGTGAATCTAACTGCCTTTATGATGCCAATGCTTCTAATTTAACAAATATGATCTTAATATGCATAATAAAAGCAAGTTTTAGAATTATCGTACTATACATGATATCACACACATGAAATAATAACAAGAGTTTTAATTTGAAACTTTTGATTTTAGGCTCAAAAGTTTGAGCTCATGAAAAAAAAGGTATTATATGTGTAAATAATATGCAATTTCATTCAACTTGAATATTTCAATGATTACTTAAAATATAACTTAAAAAACTAATTTATTATAACCATCATTCTTTACAACAATTCAAATCAATATTTAATAAGGAAATGTAGTATTCATGGATAGATTTCAACCAATTCAAGATATTAGTTCATAAAAATATTATAATCATGATTATAATTAGCTCAAAGAAATCATTAAAATCATTAAACCCCATCCCCACACTTAAAGTTTCACATTGTCCCTAATGTACACAATACAAGCATATATAAAAAGTGAGAGGGTTTTTTTGGTACTTTCCATATTATGTCGATTTTTGATTTGGATCCATATAATGTGAGACTAATATCATTGCAAAATATAAAATAAAAACATAAAATAAAACTTAAAATAAAACATAAAATAAAATAAAATCATATACTAATATGAAAGTAAACATAATATAATATCAAAAATTGAAATAAAATTAAAACTAACTTATAGGTTGCCTACCATGCAACGCTTCTTTAATGTTGTTAGCTCAACACAACCTGTACATTTCTACCATTTAGGGTTTATGATCAATGGCTTACTTCCACCATTTCTCCACAAAGTGGTTTCAAAGATTGTAAACAAGCCATATGTTGTAGGATAATCAAAAAGACAAAATTTATAAAGTTAGTAAAACCAATTAACTGCAGCAATGTCCTTTTTAATGACAAACTATTAATAAAATGAGGATAATGAAACTCCTTAAATTGTTGGCTAACTTGAGCAGTTTTTCTTTGAGAAAGTGGAAATCCTCTATAGTTAAGGTTACTACCAACACCTCATTAGTAGTTTCCTTACTTAGTTCCTCTGCCAGTTCTTTCTTTACCTTCTCTGTCCACTCATTCTTGTCCTTAGATAGAAGTTTCTGGCTCATCTTCTTCAATTATCTCATGTCACTCCTTTACTTCCTCTTCTTGGATGGAGACTTCTTCTTCTTCTATGTCTGTTGCCTCTGTCATATCTTCGTCCTCCTCTAAGATAGCAACAGTTACTTCCTTATTTTCTTATAATGTTTCTTTAACTATGAAGCCAAACTTCGTCATTTCTTCACTCTACTACATTAATAAGCTCAAATAATATTTTGTGTTATGCTCAAGAAATTTAGGTGAAGGAACTCTTTCTTTGAATTTGCATCAGCTAGCTTTAAGTTTTACACTATATTCCATTATTCTATTTGTAATGCTTCCCTTTTCTTCTCTTCTTCTCCTTCAGGAAGCTCTTTTTGGAATGTCCCTCCATTCATAAAACTAACCTTTGTCTTTTTTTTACTTTTGAATTCTCATCATTCAGCATTCATTTCATCAAGGATTTAATTTATCTCCAAGACTTGCTTCCTCTTCTTCAGGAAGGTCATTTTAACTCTTAAGGGTGATTGCTATTTTATTTTCTTTAAGAACTATTTCAATAGTACTAGGCACATTCCCTTTGGATCTCTTCAGTTAATATGTCCACCAATTGATCCATTCAATTCACCAAATTTTGTATACGAGCCTATGTTTCTTGATGCTTCATGATTGATTCTTGAATGAAATCAACCATCATATCTTCCAGAGTTGGCTTGTTAACTGGAAGTGATTCGTGCCATAAATATCTAGCTATAGCATAATCATTCCATCCATAATGAAAGCATTTTGAGTAGGGTTAATAATGCTTCCTATAGTTCTCTTCAATTTGTTAGCTAGTATATTAGTGATTATCTTGTATAGTACATTACAACATGCTATTTGTATAAACTCTTCCAATTTAATTTCATTAATCTACTTTAGGATTACACTCATATAATTCTTGCTTCATTCTTTCAAAAATTTTTCCATTTTGAAAAACTTCTTCACTGCCTCTGTTGCTTCTCCATTTAGGATGTTCCAATTTTGTTGGAAAAAGATTCCATTATACCTATCTGATCTAGGAGATTTATTTGGATTGATTGAGTAAACTACACATCTAATCCCTTCATCATCTACTTCCTTGATGATTTCATTCCTGTACTGTTATGATATTTTCTTAATTCTCTTTAAGACAGCTTTTGGAATTTTCTACACTTCTGTTTCTCACCCATATTGCTTGCTAAAGAATTCAAAATTGTGTTCTTTCATTTTCTCCTATCCCAAAATTTCCTAGCCTCTATCATCTTTTAGTTGTTTGATGTTGTTTTGATTCCTTCTAGCTATGATGGAATTCAAGTAAAACTTGGAACATCTATCTCCATTTTTTAGCTATAGCATTTTGGATTTTTATTTGAGGTGGCTATGGTTGTTTTCCATTACCACCATTCTTAATGTCTGGTTTTCAAGATTGAGTATAATTTTCCTTTAGCATTTTTGTAGTTTTCCAAATGCTTTAATTTGCTCATCATACCCAATCATACTTCTCCCCCTACCAATTCCTACTCAGTTGGATTTCTTTTATACCAACTATCCTCAGTTGCATCCCTTCTCTTAAAGCTAATTGGAACTTTGGATTTGACATTAGATTGTTAAATATTTGAAAAGGAATTTTCCTTTTCTCCTCAGCATATTTCAGCTCTAATACGACTAAACTATGATATGAAGTTATTTTTTTCTCAAATTTTGTTGAGTTATTAAAGACTTCCCCATAATTTTCCAGGATTTTCGATACATTTGCTAGTCCTAATTTGATCTTCCCATAGAGACTTTCTTTGAAACTTATAGTTTGCAACATAAAAAATTATGATTGTAATTAGGTTACCTGTTTCCTTAATTAGCATATCACGCTAGACCATTTGATTTAAACTCCAGCTTGATAATTCCAATTTCTATGTGTTAAATCCTATAATTATCCCCCCATTTGTATGATTGACATCATTAGAGATTACACTCCAGTCCTTGCCTAAAAGCCACATGCTTCTCTCTATATGATCCTTCTTAATTTTGGTTTCTAATAAACCAACAAAATGTATTAGTTTTTTATTTACAAAATCCCTAACTATTAATTGCTTATTTAGTTATGTCCTATGATGTTCCAAGTGGCTATTCTAATCATCTCATTTTGTATTTCCTACCTACATTGGGGTTACTACTTCTGGAATTAGCTTTATGCCTAAGATTTCACCTTTTTCCATCATAGGATTTCCTATGGCTTCATTATGTCCTCTCTTATTCTCCTCCACTACTAGTTTACCTTTTTTTGAATTAACATCCTCTTTTCTATTCTAAATTTGATCAACTTAGTCACTTTAAGTTACCTTTCCATCTTCTGAGGTTTCCATTGTTTTTTTTCCTGTCACCTTGCAATTATTCCCATTATGAATTTCATCTTGTACTTCCCCCTTGCCAATTTATTATTTTTAATTAGTTTAACATTAGCCTTCTTTAGCTTATTCCCTTTATGAACTTCCGTTCTCCTTCATTTCTTTTTTTCTCTATATTTTTGGGTGTCAACATATATGATACCCAAATGATATCTTCTTTCAGGCTCCTTCTTCACTTATCTTTATTATTTCTAGATAATTAAGCAGCTTCCTTGATACATTCACATCAATACATACCCTAGTATGGCCAATTCTCCTCATCATTAGAGTGTTCTCATCCATTCATAACAGCTTCCTTAGCTTACATGCAATGTGACTCATCCCCTCAACTAACCAATATTCAAAATTTTATAAAAATTCACCCTAAAATTTATAGTTTCTAGTTTACTCCTATCAAGAGCTACATTTGGATTCCATTTATTAAGCAACATGGGGTTACCTTGAATATACCAAGGTTTCACATTCATCACTTTCTTAACTTTTTCCTCAGTATTGAATTTAAGGAAAAAATCCTCTTCATTCACCATTGTACTTACTTTTCCTTCATTTCCTCTAAGCTCTTTTTGCCCACCTTGAACTAATGAAAATGCTAGCCTCTTCTCAAGAAAATCCCCAACTTGAGATGTGTTCCACTTTAATACACCTTGCTTAAATACCTTTCAAAGATGTTTGGATTGGTTTATCTACATTTGATGAAACAAATCACAGTTTACTAGTTACCTGAGTTTCCTATAATTAAGCTCCATGTGTTCCTGCCCTTGTTTAGTTCCTATGTAATTTTCCTCTGGTCATCTCCTAATGAAGGAAAATCAGCTAGGTGGGGTTTGTAGAAGTAGTTATTGGTTTATTAAAGGGTTTTATTTCAGTTGGAGTGGGTTCCATAGCTATAGGGGTTGGTTTTATAAGTGAATAGTGGTTTAATAGCCAAATGCCGGGTGGTAAGGAACAGAGTTAATGAGGTTCAATTGTCATAAGGGAGGGTGTGTCAGAAAGAGAAAGACATATTTATCATTCTTCTTTCATTGTTAAAAGTTTTCTCAAAATTACTTCATATTAAGTTAATTGCAAAAAATTGATAAACAAAATAGAGCCTATAAATGATTAATTCCTTCCTCACATTACAAAATATAAAGAATGAAAGAGAAAAATAAGTACAATATAAAAGAACAAAAATAAAGGGAAACAAAACTTTTCTAGGCCTTGTTTGTAGTTTATTTTTCAAGGTAATTTTGATTGACATCCAAAAATTATTTATACCTTGCAAACACAACCACAATAAAATGCAAAAAAGAACTTAAAACTAAAAGGGTGCTAAAATAGATATTGAACATAACTAAAATAACAATTGAAATAAAAATGTAGTTAAAGTTTATAAAAGGAAAAACATAATCCTTAAAATATAAAAGTCTTAAAGAAAAGAAACAAAAATAAGAGCTTAGTTAGTAGTAAGCTTATCATCATCATCATCATGGTTCTCCTTTAGCATCGTTTAAGAATGTGGAACTAGCTTAGAGTATTTCATATGCTGAAAATAACCAAACAATCACTAATCAATTTGCAATAATTGTTGTCCTATTTTTCCCTTTGCATCCTCTATAACATGGAGTGATGTCCTTATTGGTCGCTCCTATTTATCTATTTCCATAAAAATTGTTAAGATATGTATTAGATATCTTCATGCACCTCCATCGTCTTCTCTACTTAAGGTGTCTACACTACTAAATAGGGTTTCGCTCTCTCCTACTCCTTGGTCCTAGCCTATGTTTATCTATCCACCTAAAATATAAGCTCTATCGACCTTCCTAACTAACTTCATTTACCTTAACACATCTAGGGCAAAATTTCAAACTATGGTTAGCCCAAGAAGAGAATTAAATAATATTCATATTTTATTAAAAGGGGACTAGGAAGTTGAAAATCATATAAGAAGGTTTTCTTAAAGCCAAAGAAGTCAAGAGAAATAAAAGCAATAAGCATAATCTAAGTGTTAAAAAGGATTAAAGTTTTAAGTTACAATTATAATATGTTTTCTATAATCAAAAGAATTTTTTAGTTAAAATATTGTAAATTTTGAGATATTTTATCTAATTGAAAGGCTTAAGATGCAATGTTATAAATACCATATCAGTAATGGTATCGTAATTGATTATGATATGGTATTGTTCTGGTATTCGTTAATATCGAGTACCATTTTGAGTAATTTTAAAATTTTATAAAATAGTCTCTAATGTTTTTTAAAATTACAAAATAGCCCTTCAATATATTATACTATATAATTTATAATTTTACATCAATTATGTTTTAAAAAATCATATATTATAATTAATTTAAAATAACTCATAAATATAAATCTCAATTCAAAAGTTAAAATAATTCATACAAGATTAAATACTAAGCTCTCTCTTAGATATATCAAATAACAGTCACTGACATGTCTAGACTAATAAACATAACTAAAGATAATACACTATAATTCAAATAGGACAAGAAATAGTTAATTACTTATTTGAAAATTTTGATTGTCCTTAACTCTTTTCTATGTTTTTTGTTTTTGAAAAAATTGATTATTGTTTCTCTGATGTAAGTGCTTTTTTTATATATATACTCTATAATCACAACATTTTCTATCAGATTGCTCAGTTCTCATTCTCAAAACTCTATCGTTTCTTTCTTCTAAAAAACTAAAACCCACCTCCACCAGACTACTACATCGTTTCAGTTTTTACATTCTTCTTCTTCTTCTTTCTTGATTTTTTCTTTTATTTTGCCTTTTTAGTGCCACAAATTGTTTATTTTGTTTGTTGTTTTGGAAATAAACTATATTCTTTTCTTTCTTTGGTTGTCATTTATTTGAAGAGTAGAGATGAATTTGGGCATTGCTCTATAATCTTTTCTTTTTGTCTTCCTCTCAATCTTTTATTTTAGTGTTGCCAAAAAATAATGATTGGTGTAGGTGGCAATAAGGAGAGAGAGTAGAGAGAGTGGAGTAACTTGGTGGGCAGAGAGGAGTGGGAGAGAGATTGTTAGGTGTTTTTTACAAAAAATTCCTTCAAAAATTTAAAGCTTACGGTACTAGCCGATATTTTAAATATTGGTTGGTATCACCCAAAATTGCCAATGAGGCAAGTTTCATATCATTTTCTTATTAATATGATATCTTCTGACCGATACCAGCTAATACAGTACGAAACTCAAACCTTTACTTAAGAGGATAGTAAAAAGAGTTTTAAAAAATACTTAAAATTTGTGAGATTTGTATTAATGCTCCAAAACGACAAGTTATAGCAAGTTTTTCTTCACCGACCAAAGAAGAGGAATAGTTTATTGAAATTTTCGAGAAGAGATTAGAGAATGGATGTAGGTTAAGAAGGATCAAACCGCTATAACTTGTTTGCGCAATCTCTCACTTACCATTTTAGTTAATAGGATATTGCTCTTACTTAACTATGATTGTGTGTTATAATTCATATTATAGCGTATATGACAAAAGTAAGTATACTTAAGGTATATAGGTTGGAAACTTAATCTACAAGGTTATTGACTCGAAAATACTTAAAGCATAGTATCAGGGTCGTTTCTATCGTTTTATAACCCCGCGGTGAAATAAAAAAAATGACCTTAATAAATTGAACGAAATAAAAAAAGGCCCTAATAAATCGACAGTATGCTTAAGTTTACATGTTTATATGACACATAAATAACTCAATTTATAAGTGTACATACTGAACCAAATATTAAATGATCATAATATTTAATTTTCTTCTAAGAACGTGACATCTTTACAAAATCTATGCAGTTGATAAGAAATGGGTTATCATACACTGCGACTTGATTGACCAATATGTTATTGAATAAGACTCTCACCATGAGAAAGGGATAAGAATGGGCCTCTTTTAATGTGTTAATAGCTCCGAAAGGAATGACATAATAAATGCATTATTAATGAGCCTGCATATTACTCAATTATTAGGTTTGTGCTGTTATCTTATAGGCAATTTTTTTGGAGCTTAATTTTATAACTGATTAATATTCTTTTATTTATATCTTTAAAAAAACTTACCATAAAATTAGGTGCCCCTCCTCATCATGAGCCCTGGGCAGGTGCCCTGCTGGCCCTTGCCCAGGGCCGGCACTACATAGTATTATTTATGTCATTGTCACTAGTTTAACACATCACATACCTCAAACGTACTCCTTTCTAATTTGATGTCGCAAGTGCACAACATTAATATTTATCATCCTTGCATAAATTTAGAACGATACGTAACTGTATACGCTTGACAAATTACTAAAAGTCTTATTTATTAAAGTGGCCCTCAATTCAACTCTTTTTTTTTTTTGAATTTTAGGAAACTCCGTAGGCGGGTCAAGTTGACACACCTTTTTTAGAGTCCAACTGACACACCACCCTACAGGCGAGTCAAGCAGGCGTACCTCATCATTGAAGACCCAACTAGTTTTTCATCTACAGGTAAAACCCCGGCTGCCTCAGGCTTTTACAAGAAGGGTTAACATGGAATCGAACCTAGGACCTAATCAAAGTCAAGCCCGCTCTCAATCATCGAGCCACACCCCTTGAGATTAAGAATAATTTGTAAATAAATAAGTACAAATACGCAAATCACAAAAGTTTGTACAACTAAATGTTGAGTTTGGCTCTTTGTTGTCCCATATTGGTTGGGAACACAAATTGGGGCAAGGCTTTCACCTATATAAGGAGGTGGCTACTTCCTTGTTTAGTACACCAAAACTAAGTCAAAGATTTGTAGTACAAATTTGACTCTAGTTAAATTCCTCTTTTGAGGT
>JANJEY010000004.1:34574343-34597221 GCA_024703695.1 Erythroxylum cataractarum | reverse complement strand
ACAAAGCATGATCTAGAATTTATCATTAACCAAAAACAGAGCATATATACATATCCATTAATAAGCAATGTTCTACATTCATCTAATCACCCCTTTAGAAATCATTCAATTTCTAGACCTCTATATACCCTTACATGCATTATTTTGCCTTTATATACCTTTGATTCTATAGAGATAGCATACTCCTATTTATTTGATCTGTCAAGTAAGAATTTCGAGGATGAATTTTTTTTAAGGGGAGAGTTGTAATATCCTGCCTCCTAAAATTATTAAGAGATTAAAACGTTAGATTAAGTTAGATGAGTTATGTTAGAGAACATTGCAAGATAGTGTATACACTCATTTGACATGTTCCGAGGTAGGAAAGGTTTTTACTGATCATGATGTAATTGTGTAATGATTTTGCCTTGAATTTTGTTTTGATGGATTTTAATTAGTGAACTGGGAATAAGTGACAAATGGCTTGAGTATAATTGTGACAAATGGCCCTTTTCAGTTTGCGACAAATGGCACTTTAGAATTGTGACATGTGTAGCTTTACAAATGGTGAAATGTGTAGTCTTACAATTGTTGACATGTGTAATCTTACAATTGGTAACATGTATAGCCTTACAAGTAGTGACATGTGGAGCCTTAAAATGAGTGACATGTGGAGCCTAAAGTAAGTGACATATGGACCAATAAAATGGTGACACATGGATTAGTTCGACCTTATTGAATTTTCTAGAGAAAATAGATTAAAAGGAAATAAAATTAAGAGTGAAGTTCTGCCATAAGTTTAGAAGAGAGATAAAAACAAAAATAAAAGAGATGGAAATAACTTATCAAGGTAAGTTGAAATTCTGGTTTCAATTTCATCTCTCTCTTTCGATCTATTTTTCATATCCTTAAAGCAAGAATTTAAAGAAAATCAAAGAATGAAAGTTGTATATGTATGTCTTATCTTGACCTCTATGAAAGTGGATTGACAAAATAGTGACTAGAGCTCGATTTATACTTGTTTCTCTAATACTACCTGTGATAGACCCTGGTGCAGGAACCTTGTAGTATTTCCTAATTTTTTAGGATTTTAGAGTTCGAATTAGTGAAAGTATAAAACATAAAAAAATGGTTATTGATATGTTATTAATGCTTCTGTGAAATGGTTTTGTTAGAATATGTGTTGATAATGATTTATTGGGGGTTGAGTATCGATTGCCAGTCTATTTCTTACCAGAAACAAGACATAATTGGATGGAGATTATATTTTAAAGGGAGATGTTGTTTGTGTAATTTTTGGATATATTAAGACAAATGGAAATCTACTTTTAGGGGACATAAGAATCATGGTAATTGGATTCTTTTTAGAGAGATTTATGATTAAAAGAAGACAGCTTGTTCATAAAGGAACATTAGGAAGAAAAGGATGTAAACATTGCACATAAGGTTAGGTAAGCTTGATGGTTGAGGAGATGACAGGGGCAATTGAGGATACTATGAGACATCAGTACCCCCATTTATTTGTGTTCTCGACTTAGGAGTTTAGAGGACAAAACTCTTTTGAGGAAGGGAGGACTTGTAATGTCAGACTTTCTGAGCCCTTTGATGATTGTTCTATATTTGGAGATACTACTGTATATTAGTATATACATGGTTGCATATGAGTTCAAAGATGAATTTCAATCCTTTTGGTATGTATGCCAATGATTTATTATGTTGTATGACCTTATATAAACTTAGAGTTCATCGATATGCGAAATTATGGAGATTTCTGACATATAAGCTTTTAACTGTGTAAAATTGCGTCCATTGGATGGATATGACCATGGTGGTTAAGTTAAATGTGTTTTAATACCTTAGAGGTGATTTGACAAGATTTATAGACTTATTGGACACTTAGAAAGCTTAATTGGAAAAGTTGATGTACATAAGGGCTTATTTGCAAATTGCTAAAAGTCAAAGGACTTAAATGTAATTTTTCAATTCTTAGAGGACCAATATGTAATTTTATAAAGTTAAGGGTTTTATTAATTATTTCCAAAAGTCCAAGAACTAAAATAAAAATAAAATTTTATAGATTTCTAAACTTTGGGCTTAATTGCAAATTTAGGAAAGTTTGGAGGGTAAAATGGTAATTTCACATAACCTAAGGGCAAAAAGGCAATTTCACCACATTTTGGTCAAAGAAGAGTCAAAATTCTAGACCCTTCTTATATATGGACCCGCATCCCCCATTTAAGACTTAAACCATTTTGTTTTAATTAAAAGAAGGGAGAAAAAAGGAGAAGAGAGGAGAAGAAGAAGCAAGTTTCTACCATCACCATATTTCACCCTTCTTTTTAATTCTTCAACCTCAATCAAGGTGTTCTAAGCTAATTTAGGGTCAAGGAACTCAAATCTATCATTATATTTGAGAAATTCTCAAAGGACAGTTATCATGACCCCAATGTGGTACCAGGTCGTGACAATTAAATATACGTTGCCTAAGTTCAAAATTCACATACCAGTCATCATGCTTGTCTTAAGATGTTTTAACCCTATTTGAGAAATATGATCTCCCCAACTCACCTCAAAAGAAGACATTCACTCCCTTAACTTCAACAATCCTCGATACTAGCTCCTTGATTCACAACTTTGAGCCTTTATACAAAAAAAGGTATATGATGAAAATACTACTTAATCATAAATTTCATATTTATACACCACCATATTAGATTCTCTTCTGCATTTTCTAAGGCATTTAATGTCTTTAATCCAAACCTACTCATTTCATAACATAATTAAGCACATATTTATCTAAGCATATTAGGCCATTATTCATCAATCTAAGCAACAATTCAAGTTTACTTTAAGTAAATATGAAAGCCTATTTCCAATGCACATCATCAAAATCCTTAAATCCTAAGTCAAGTTCACTTAGGCATTTTATCAAACACCTAATGTGCATGATTTTTAAGTCACACTTCCAAGACTTTATCATAATAATTCATGCTCCTATCATGCTATATAGTAAAACTTCCAATCAATGAAACACTCCACCACTCCATTCCAACCAATTTCCTTCCTTTAAGCTACATTTTATCAATTATACAACTCATTATATTAATCCACCTCTTCTCCATCATTTTAACCTAACCTTAACCAACACACATCTTCTTCATTCTTTATCATCAATTCACATCATACATCTATAATTAATACCATAGGATTCATTTAGACCATCAATTTCAAAAGATATTCAAAAATTCACAAACTTTCACCTAAAGGGGGCAATTTCAGTTTTGATTTAAAAAACCCTCTCCATGACACATTTCATTCATCTAAACCATGTTTCATGCATATTCAAGCATGGAGAACAACATATCTTAACATCAAACTCAAAATCATAATGTAGAGAGATGAGATAAAATTTACGTATAATTTCCTTTAGTGATATCTTCAAATCCTTTGAGAATTTCTCAAATCTAATGATAGATTTGAGTTCTTTAACCCCAAATTAGCTTAGAACATCTTGATTGAGGTTGAAGAATCAAAAACTTGGTGGAAAATAGGTGATGGTAGAAAGTTGTTTCTTTCTCTCTTCACTTCTCCTTTCTTCTCCCTTCTTTTAATTAAAAAAAAAAGTGTTTTAAGCCTTTACTAATGGGATGCATGACCTTACATGGAGAGGGGTCTAGAATATTGACCCTTCTTTGACCAAAATATGGTGAAATTACCTTTTTGCCCTTAGGTTGTATGAAATTACCCTTTTACCCTTCAAACTTTCCTAAATTTGCAATTAAGCCCAAAGTTTAGGAATCTCCAAAACTTTTATTTTTATTTTGGTCATTGGACTTTTAAGAATTATAATTAAGCCCCTTAAATTTATAAAATTATACATTGGTCCTTCAAGAATTGAGAAATTACGTTTAAGTCCTTTAACTTTTGACAATTTGCAAATAAGCCCTTATGTACATCAACTTTTCTAATTTAGCTTTCTAAGTGTCCAATAAGTCTATAAATAATGTCTAATCACCTCTAAGGTATTAGAACACATTTGATTTAACCACCATGGTTATATCTATCCAATGGACTCAGTTTTTGACACTTAAAAGCTTATATATAAAAAATCTATAAGATTTCACATACCGATGAACTCTAAGTTCATGTAAGGGCATATAACATTATAAATCATTGGCATACTTATCAAAAAGGATTCAAATTCATCTTTGGACTCATATATAACCATTTATATATCAATGAACAGTAGTATCTTTAAATACAGAACAATCATCAAATGACTCAGAAAGTCCGGCCTTACAGTTCTACACATCTAAAGAAACATACATGCTACTTTTGCTAAAATTAACTTTCAAATCAAAATATTTAAAAAAACACCTTTAAAATTCCCATAATAATTTCTATATAATGAGTATCTGCCCTACACAACAATAGCAAATCATCAACCAATGCTAGGTGACTAATCTTTAGCTCTCTATATTTATGGTGAAAGTTGAATCTACCATTTTTAGAAATGAGAATACTCAACAGTCTTGAATCTACCATTATTAGACATGAGAGTGCTCAACGGTCTGGATAGTGCTTTAATTACCAAAGTGAATAAGTAAAGGGAAAGCAGATCCCCTTATCTTATTCCTTTGGTGTTTCTAAAGGTTTTAGTGGGCACTCCATTGATAAGAATGCTAAAAATTATTGTAGTTTTGCATTCTTTAATCCACTGCACAAACTGTAATGGAAAACCAAAAGCTTTGAGGCAATTTTCTATGAAATTTTATATGATGGTATGAAAAGCTTTAAAGAAATCAATCGTAAGAACATAACTCTTTATGGATCTTCTAAAAGAGTAGCCCTTCATCAATTCCTGAAGTAGTATATTATCTTTAATAAATCTTCCCGTTATCTTTAATAAATCTTCCTGGGAAAACAACTTAAGCGTCATTTGTACGATCTTTTAATATTAACTTCAATCTGCTGACATTGAGCTTGAAGATCACCTTATAGATTGTGTTGCAATAAGAAATAGGTCTTTAATCCATCATTAAGAAGTGATTCCGCTTTTTGAGGATTAAATAAATATAAGACTTGTTCATTTCTTTAAGCATTTTTGAAGAGGTAAAGATTTCATGCATTGTTTTAATATATAAACCACCTGTAACATCCCAATTCTCCTTGAAGAATGTGTACTATAACCATTTAGACTAGGTACTTTAAAGGATTGGAGACTGAAAAGAGCCTGTCTTATCTCTAGTTGAATGAAAGGTGACACGGTAGAATTCGTCATTTGTTAGCTAATTCTATCATTTATGATAGATCTGATGTCACTTCTTTCATAATTGTTGTTCCATTTTGATCTCACCCACTTAATGAAGTGTTCTATAACAATATCTTCTATTTTATTCTAATCTATATTCTTAGGCCCATTCATATGTTGCAACTTTGAAATTTTGTTTCTATTTCTTCTAGCTAAGATTGAAGAATGAAAACTTTTTGTGTTAGCACTCAGCCGATTTGTTCTTGACTTTTGCTTGAGAATTGAGTTATGTAGTGAGAGGGCATCATTATGATACCTTAATCTCTATGTCTCCAAAGATCTTAAACAATGTCATAGGGTTACTTGTAGCAATTTTCATGTGCAATCCTCAGATTGTGTTTAGCATTAATAAGACTCTTGTTGTTTTCTTTGGTAAATTCTTTAATTGTAGATTTAACTTTTTAAAGCTTTCTTGTGAGACGATAAGCTTTGTAATCTTTAACTTCTTATGCCCAAGTTTTGTAAGCCATCTAATGAAAACCCTCTCATTTTATAAAACCATTAAAAAAATTTAAGGGAGTTATAGTTGGATTGTACAAACAAATCCTCATGATTTCAATCCATAAGTGATCAGAGCAAACATTGTCTCTAAAATGTGCATATGAAGTTGAAAATTGAGTGAGCCATTATTGATTAAGCATTACTCTATCCAACTTTTTTCTAATGAGCAAGTCCTTTTATTGCTTATTTTTCCAGGTGAATAGGTGGTCTATATACCTTAAATCCAATAGGCATACATATTGTTTAAGTTTAGTAAGTTCTCTATAAGATCCTTTGAGATTGATTCTACCTCCCTCAACTTTTAGGGGTGAATATGTAGTTATAGTCCCTTATCATTACCCAAGGTCTGACTATACATTGATGGTTTTGATGTCCTCCCATAGTCTAGCCCTTTGGAACATGAAATTAGAAGCATATATTATTGTCATATCAAAATAGGCATCAGTATTGACAGTTCAAATGTATAAGTTGATCTGATTCTCAAGCTGTTCGTATCAACACTTTTTTTAGCATTATAAGCACAAATGATATTGTCGTTGTAATGGTGAGTTTGATTAGAGTATATCTTTCATTTAGTGCCCAAAAAATTAAGACACTTGTATTTGAGACATCTTTATTTTGGTTTCAATCAAACTCACAATCAATAGCTTCTTCTCAAAGATAACTTGTTTTTACATATTGTCTTTTAGGAGGATCATTTAGCCCTCTTACATTCCATATTAAAATTGTCATGCTATCAAAAAAGAGGTTGATATCTCCTTAATTTGTATGTTACTAGTTGTAGGTTCGAATTCCTCTTCTTTTAGGTTCACAAGTTCTTCAATATCTTCATCACTAACAATACTAGCAGACTAATCTCTTTATCTACCGCCTATGTGTTAAACTTAATGGTATTGTCAGTAACAAGAGTTGATTATGCTATTTTAGGATTATCCATTTCATTCCTTTGAGTTTTTGCAATCTCATTAGCTTAGTGTAGTTGCCTGTATTGAATGTTTTCCTTGTTAACTTCCATATCCTATTGAAAATTTTTGGTTTCTTGGGATAGGAAATAACTATCTCCATTCTTACAAGTTCCTTTTCCTCTCCTAGCTTCATGATAGAAATAGTGTCTAACATTCTCTTTAACTTCTATACACATTTTAACATAACAAATTCTATCCATATGTGATGTTTGAGTGTCCATTCTAATTGGCTTGCCTAAGGAGCTTGCTAAGAAGCTAAACCCATCAATAGTCCAAAATTCCAAGGCACATTGTGAAAATTAACTCAAATTGGGATGCTACCAATGCTACCTCTATCAAGTTCAACTCCTGGCCTCCATTTTTGAAAGAACACAGGATGTCCCCCAACATAATAAGGTCCTTGTTCTAGGATCTCACTGAGGCATATCTCGTTGTTGAATTTGAAGATAAAGGCGTCATCCTCCATAAGCATCGTTGTCTCCAATCCCTTCATATTTCATCTATCTACAACCCATGTTTGTAGTAGTGGAAAGGTTGGTTTTTTGGTTCAGAAGAAACTAACTAATACGGAGGACTACAAGTGGGATTAGAACTCCGTCCACCATAGCTCCCTCAAAGTGTTTGATCGTACACTCAGTCTGCTGAGTAGCTACTTTATCCTTCCATTTACAACTACTTTATCCTTCCATGTACATCTGCTGAGTAGCTACTTTATCCTTCCATGTACCTGAAAAATGACTAGGTGATTCAGCATAACTAGTCTTACACACTGAAGCATCCCTAATTGTTATTGTTTGAGAGTCGCTAGCCAGCTCTAAGAAATTCCTCCAGGGTAAGGTTTTTGCCTCTTTCCTTCGAGAGCTTAAGTCCTTCAATAGAATTTGGCTGTAGAATCGAGTTCAAGCAGTCTATGGAGTCGAGACTCTCGCCCAGAGTCACCTCCAGTCGGTTGCACCAAGGCAGCAAGGCACCGAATGCAGGGTAACTTGCCAAAAAAGGAAAGAAACAAGGGCAAATTGGTAGAGGTCTTAGTGAGATGCTGGAGCCCATTTGGCATCAAATGCATGCCCTTTCACAATGGAATGAAAATTACATGGATTATCTCATATAATGCTCATTCTTTACATTTCCAATTATATTATATTATATTGTCTGTTCCATCTCACTTACAAACACCATGTTAGAGTATCCAAGCTTCCAACGGCAGCAGTCAAACAAATGGTAAAAGATCTACTCCATGTCTTTCTAATCTTACTTCACCCATTGACCACCACGATCCTGGAAACTTCTAATTGGACACATCTCGAAAGCTTCTCCATTAAATTTGCTTCAGAAGAAATGCAGCAGCAGCAGAAGCCATTTTCTGCTCCTAAAGTTATGTTTGCGCAACAATGTCATCTTGCACACATAATGGCACCGATTATGCAGCCTGAAGGGGGTTACCATGTGCTTATGTGTGTGAATATATGTACAAAGGCAGCAAGGGAGAGAATTGCACACTTCCATTTCATTCTAGTGAATATTAATGTTACAACTAGTTGACTCTAGTATGAGTAGAAATTTTGACTCTATACATACCGTGCCTTGGGCCATAAATCAACACGTAGCAAGGCTATCTAATGTGGGAGAACTTTTGCACTTCAGATTCTACTCCCCTTACATTCTCAACAATAGCGTGAATTTTTGAAGACAGTTCCTCAGTTTGTATCTCAACATCATTTATGAAACTAAGTAGCATGTCGCGGTAAACTGAACACAATTGTTCCTGTTGCTCCAACTCTTTAGTAAGTTCCTCAATCTTCTTATCTTTGTCACCCTGCACATGAGAAACACAATTAATCTCAAATCACATAAAAGTCTAGAAAGTGGAGCCGTAATCAAGGAAGGCTCGCTTGCTTGAGGCACAATTTATCTCAAATCATATAAAAGTCTAGAAAGTGGAGCCATAATCAATGAAGGCTGTCTTGATCACATTAAATCGGTCACCAATTGGAGAATTTAACGAACAAGACACAAAATTACAATTAAGGTTAAAATAATTGTCAGCTAGAATTATCTCTAATCATTTGTTAGGCTTGAGAAATATTTCACATAAACTATCAAGGAGGGATGTCATGAACAATTAAAAATTTAAAAATAAGGACAAATGTTTTAAAACACATTCATATGCAAGTCTAGATTAACAAATCATATGAAAGGTCAAGAAACTAACTGCTGTACTAAACCCTCCGGCAGTAATAATTAATGGATGATTATGGTCCTTTTCAAATCTTGTAACAACCCATTTTCCAGACTTTTCCATTTTAACTAAGATAGTTGCTTTGCAACCTTCTCGCGCACTTGGACGTGGCTTTTTATCTGTTCCATTTCTACTTCTCTGATTGGGAGAAAAACCCTGTTTATTACATCCTAGTCTACGAGCAAGGGTCCTCCCGTCAATGCCTGATCGACGACGTTGCATAATGCGAACAACAAATCCTACACGTCGGGCGTACTCTACATAAAACCTCCTGGCAGCATCTTCAGACTCGAATTCCATACCCACATATGGTTCTAGAACTGCATCCCCTTGCAATGCAGTGGTTTTTTCTTCAATGGAGTAGTCAAAACCTTCAACTTCCTTGTCCAAATCCACTGTCATATAATCATGAGACAAGATGAGTCAAAGATGCTATTTATATCATTTTTCTTAAAAAAAACCAAAAAGATAGCCCAAACTATGTTTGTAATAACATTAAATCAAGTTCTTAATATCAACATGACTTGTGATTCATGTAAACACTACATGACATGCAACAATCTAATTAGGTATAACAATAAAAAGTAGATGATACTTTTAACTAAATATGAAGTGGCATCCAGCACAATACCAGATGTGGACACGAAATTCACTTGATTTTTTACCTGAGAGAAAAGAAAATATAAAGAAGCATACAACACATAATACAATGCCAATCAGAATATTGTATACGCTTTAATATGACATGTTTAAATCACCAACAATTTCCTAGGGTTCCAAGGCTGGCTGTGGAGGTTAAGAAGTTTCTAATAACTATAGGAAAGAGGCAGGGTATGAATACCAGCTATGAGAAAAGAAACGCACGGAGACTGATATCTCTGGGCAAAATCATCACTAATGTTGACTAACAGACCAATTTTATGCGTCAAGACCAACTTTTGCCATTTACTCAGATTTATTCCTCCTATCCATCTGATATCATTTTCTACCAATATGATACAACTATCAAGAAGTTTTTTTAGGAAAAGTAAATAAATTCCATTAATAAAAAACTAGAGTTTACATGGAATATACAAAACAAAACAAGAAGTAAAATTTAAGACCATTAAAGCTCATTAAGACACAACATGTGTAACATGTTACAGCCATGGCAACTCACTAGGAGTCACTAGAAGGACCAATTTAATTTCAAAAGTGGAGAAAGTGAAGCCCTTTTCTCTAGCTATAAGCAGCTCCCTGATACGTCTAACTTGCCCTTGAAGACCTTTGGCTCCTCTCCCACCAAATACCATAAACTGTGCTACTAAGAACCAAGCTACACAACAATCTCTCATCTTTATGAACTCTACAAAGGGAACATAGCTATTGAATTATTCTCAACAAGTCTTTGATTTGCAGATCTAGGTTACAAAGGCCAATAGCATCTCTCCAAACCCTATATGAATAAGGACAATTAAATAGAAGATGTGCATTGATTCCTTGATCTGACAAACATAACATACAATTCAGATTATTGGTGCCTGTTGTTTTGTCAAAGGTATTGAGTCTTTCTTTAATTGCAAACTACAAAGTAAATGAGAATCTTCGGACAAGAAGTTTGTTCCACACAAGAGAATACCAAGTCACAGTAATTTGCCTGGCTGCTAATCGTATTCATACAAGATTTGTTTGTAAATAAGCCAGAAGGATGCTTGAGCCAAATGACCTTAGGAATTCGGGGGAAGCAACCTTAAAAGAATTGCACACCTTTATTGTCCCAATAAATGGTTGGATGAGGTCCCTTAACTTTAGCATTTGAATCTAGCACCATGATGCATCTGATCTCTGTTTAATTATCCACAAGCTGGACCCTCTTATATAGTATATATGAAGCCATTTCACTCAAAAGTATTCTTTATAATTTATTACTTTTCAGAACCTCTTGATCAGTATAACCTTGTTTACCAACTTTGCAGTTTTAACTCTCAAACCTCCTTCCCCCTTAGGCATATAAAGGTCATTTAATCTTACTTTCACAAACAACCTTAGAGGATTCACCGTCAGTCCAAAGAAAATTCTTGAGAAGTTTGTCAATTTCCTTACAAAGCTCCATAGGAAATGCAATGTCAGAGGACCAATAGATGGATAAGTTATTAAACACTAAAGAAATTAATTGTAATCTGCCAGCAAAAGATAAGCACTTAAACGTCCAGGTCCTAATTCTTTTTTTTATCACGTCCAATAACCCTTCACTATCTAAATAAGAGAGCTTCACTGAGGATATAGGAATATCAAGGTAGGTAAATTGTGGAGATTTGAGTGATAGACCTGAGATGGATGATAACAACTGGCTGGGTTCAAGGCATCCACTGACGTGATAATATAGCTCTTGTCCCTGTTAATATGAAGCCCAGAACAGGCACTTAATTCCTTCAAAGATCTCATTAAGCAAGCTACTGAGGCTTTGTCAGCCTTACAAAATAATAACAAATCATCAACAAAAGCAAGATGGGTGATGCCCAACCTATTACACTTCATATGATACCTAACGCCACAATCAACAAACACTTTTGTCTGAATATGTGCACTTAAGTTCCTTAATGCATATGGTGAAAAGATAAATAGAGAGAGGATCACCTTGCCTTAGCCCTCTGGAGCACTTGATAATTTTACTAGCTTCCCCATTTGTCAAAACATTGAATGAAGTAATAGTTATGTATTGGAAGATCCAAATAATAAACCAGTCAGGGGACTTGAATACTTGTAGAGAACGAAGCATAAAATCCGAAAATATCAATCTTGATAGCACAATTAGCTCTAGAGCCCTTGATATGGTAGTTTTTCAACAATTATTGTGTGCAACACACTATCTCCAATGCTCTCTACCTTGTATAAAAGCAGCTTGCTAAGGAACGAAGGAAACACATGCTTGATCCTGTTAGCCAATAACTTGGAGATGATTTTATAAAATGTATTGCAACAAGAAATTAGTCTAAAGTCCCCCAAAGAGTTTGGATTACGAGTTTTTGGAATTAGATATAAATTAGTGCAATTCCATACCTTCAGCATCTTGCCATTATCAAAGCACTCATGAATAGTTTTACATATATGAGATTTAATGGAGCTCCAAGTTTGTTGATAAAAGAAGCCATCAAACCCATCAAATCCTACGAGTTTTCAGGACTAAGAGAGAATACCACCGCCCTTATATTTTTGTCCGTGAAACTCCAAGTAAAAAATTCAGACTGCTCAAGGGAGATTACCTTAGGAATGGATAGGTAATGAAGTAGGTAAGCAAGATTCCCATCCCTTAAAGTTCCCAATACTTTAGCACAGTAATCTTTGGCATGGATTTTGCTCAATGATAATTCTACCCTCATCAGTGAGTAACTTGGATATTCTATTACAATTCCTCCTAGCAAGTGGTAATCTATGGAAGAACTTGGTATTAGAGTCTCCATCCTTTAACAGCACCCTTAATTTTTCCATAAGAATCACAGAGTTTATCTGGACATTGTATTAATGCTTCTTTGGCTTGCTTTATGCCCTCAAGAATGTCCCTATGCTTACTTTTCTAAAAGGATTTAAACTCCTGTTTTATTCTCACTAGCTTCTTGTGGAATTGAATCACTCACCCAATACTCAAGTCCCTTAGTTACAACTTCTTGAAACCCATCTATACCATTGAGGTAGTTAAAGAATCTAAATAAAGAAAGACCACTTATTCTCTAATAAGGATCATGAATCTCCATGGGGGAATTGTTGAGATATACATTAGCTGTAAATAGATTATAATAATAAGTTTAAAATCCCTTGATTTAAGGGATTTAGTTAGATAGTCTATCTGATCTAGAATTTGATCTAATTTCCTATTTTATCTCTTGTGATTCCCTATATAATGTTGTACACTATCTATTCAAAAGATAGAGAGTATACAAGCATTCTTTTGCACATGGTATTTGAGCTCTAGTTTTTCTTTCTAGAATTTTTTCCTAGCAGCCTTTATTGCTGCATAATCGAAGCCCTTTCTTGGTTCTGCTCTTGTGTGTGTTCCAGCCTTCATCGTTGCATTCCTCCTTGTCTTTCCCTCTTTGATTCTTTTTCAAACATCCTTAATTGTTACGATTTTTTCCTTCATCATGTCAACCTCCCAAACTTCTATTTTTAACCCTTAAGAAGAATTCAGTTCTAATTAGAAAATTGGTGATTTGCAAAATATTTGGGCTTCCTATAGGCTTAATGGGAAGAACTACCTCATATGGTCTCAATTTGTCCACACATATCTCAAGGGCAAAGGGAAGCTTAGTCACCATTTTGGAACAGAGCCGACAAAGGATAATCTAATGATTGAAGCATGGGATGAGGAGTATTCTATGATAATGTCCTAGCTATAGGATTCCATGGATCCCATGACTAGTGACACGTGTATGTTTTTGGTCACTGCAAAGGAGATTTGAGATTACATCCATCGCACATACTCGAAGGCTTGTGATGCTGTTCAGGGATACGAGATTAAGGTTAAAACTACAACTACTAAGTAAGGAGATAAATCTGTCATTGAGTATGCAAACTTGCTGCAGAATCTGTGGCAAGAACTTGACCATTACCGAGTTTTTGAGATAAAATGCCCTAATGATGCTGCCATCTTGAAGGACTTCATTGGAAAAGACCGTGTCTATGATTTTTTGGCCAGATTGAATCCTAAATTCGATCAGGTTAGGGTCCAGATCCTTGGCAAAGAGGACACACTGTCTCTAGAAGAGACAATTTCATTGATTAGAGCAGAAGAAAGCCGAATGAGTGTTATGCTTGAACCACAAACCATGGATGGGTCAACCTTAGTAGCAAAAACAGATCATCAATTGAAAGGAAGTAGTGATATGTCCCAAAATCCTGGTAGAGAAAACCAGGAAAAGGAGAATAAGGACAATCTCTGGTGCACCTACTGTAGGAAATCGAGGCACACAAAGGAAACTTGTTGGAAACTGCAGGGTAAGGCACCAAGCCAAGAATGGGCAAACCGTGGGGGACATCAAAAGTCTTAAGCTCATATGGCAGAATAGCCTAAAACTGAGGAAAATTCAACAAGAATAGAGAAGAAATTGAAAAGCTGAGAAGCTTGTTGGGGTCTATTGAACAGCCTTCTAAAACTTGCTGTTTGGCAATTTCAGATAAACCTCTACTTCCCTTTTGCATGACTGCCTCAAAAATTTCTTATACCAACTCCTGGATAATAGACTCCGGTGCCATAGACCATATGACACCTACATCTCAATTCTTCCACACATATACCTATTGAGACTAGATTCCAGCTGAAATACAGCAAGAGGAGGAATATGAAATCTAGCAATTTCGACAGTGTGGAAGGGTAAATTGGGGAATTAAAAAAAGGGGATGAGTCATGTGGAAGTTAGTTAGAATAGGGGAATAAAAGGTTGTGATGGGAAAAATGAATGGCATTCGGTTATGATCATTTGAAAGGTGATTGTATGGAGATTAGCTAGCTCTCGAAGTCTAGCTGAGGAATAACAACTCTCATTGTCTCTTCCTTTCTATTCCTTAGTTCTTCCTATTCTTCTGCTGCTTTGTGTCTGTTTTCAGTACAGGTCTCTGTCATTTTGGTTTGGTATATTGTTAGAGCAGATAGTCTCTAACAAATTGGTATCAGAACGAGGCGGTGATAGGGAATGGTATTTACGAGAATGGAAGCTAGAGTCGATAATGTAGAGAAAGAGATGTCGAGGATAGTGGAGGATATTGCGGGAGTTGAAGCTAAGTTTGATAAGGATGTTGGGGACATTGCATCTATATTCGAAATCTTAAGGAGAACGGAAAATAAAGGGAAAAATAAGGAAGTCGCCGGTGAGGTTGAAGAAGAATCGGAGCAAAAATTTGAGGGAGAGACATCCACACAAGCTGACTCGATACGAGGGGAGAAGAGCTATCGGAAGCTTGAAATCCCTCTATTCTATGGAGAGGATCCGTTTGGTTGGGTGTTTCGGGTGGAGCGATACTTTGAGTTGAACGGTGTGCCACATGACCGGTGGTTACCAGCAGCAGCAGTCTGTATGGAAGGAGACGCCCTCAGCTAGTATCAGTGGAGACAAAATTGGTCGCCGATAGCCGAGTGGGAGACGTTTAAGGGAGCAGTGGTCCGAAGGTTTGGCAACTCCAAGGTAGGAAATCCGTTAGCAGAGCTGTTGAAGATCCAGCAAACAGGGACGGTGGCCGATTACAACTAGAGATTCGAAGTAGTAACGTCGATGTTGAGGGATGTTTCGGTGGAGGTGGTAACGACGGCGTACATGAACGGGTTGAAGGATGATATAAGAGTTGAGCTTCAGATGGCCCAACCCGATTCACTGGTTCAACTGATGGAGCTGGCCCAGATGACGGAAGGTCGAAATTGGGCCTTGTTCGATCAACCTTCCAGAAGCAGCGAAACACCGAAAGTTTATGGAGGTTCGGGAGCGTCGGATTCAAACATCTGGGGCGTGAAAGAAGTTCCACAAGCTAGCCCCAACCCGATTCTTACTCCTTGGAACCCTAATCGCAAGTCGACTGAAGGGGGAAAAGCTCCGACTCCAACGGTGAGCTCCAACACTAGAACTGTACCAGTACAAGGCAAATCACCGAAAAAGTGGGGGACCAGTCAAAGTAGCGAGGGACGAAGGGTATTTCGAAGAGAGCACTCCTATCCTTTCAAACGTTTAACAGCAGAGGAGTTGCAACACAAGAGGTAGCAGGGCCTTTGCTACCGATGTGACGCTAAGTACACGCTAGGGCATGTGTGCGGGGAGAAGCAATTCCACATACTCCTAGCTGATGAAGAACAACCAGCGGAATTACAAGAAGAATGAGCTGGTTAACAAGGTGCTATGTATTCCCCCATACGCGTCAGAAGATGCTACTCAGCCCTACTTCCTTCACCTTGAGGACAAGGTGGGTTCTTTTGGGGGGGTATTGCTGAGACTAGATTCCAGCTGAAATACAGCAAGAGGAAGAATATGAAATCTAGCAATTTCGGCAGTGTGGGAGGGTAAATTGGGGAATTAAAAAAAGGGGATGAGTCATGTTGAAGTTAGTTAGAATAGGGGAATAAAAGGTTGTGATGGGAAAAATGAATGGCATTCGGTTATGATCATTTGAAAGGTGATTGTATGGAGATTAGCTAGCTCTCGAAGTCTAGCTGAGGAATAACAACTCTCATTGTCTCTTCCTTTCTATTCCTTAGTTCTTCCTATTCTTCTGCTGCTTTGTGTCTGTTTTCAGTACAGGTCTCTGTCATTTTGGTTTGGTATATTGTTAGAGCAGGTGGTCTCTAACAATACCCCATGCCCAAGTAATAGAAAGATTGTAGTAGCCAATGGCTCTTTAGCTACTATTGCAGGGTTCGGAGCTATACACATCACACCTACCTTTATTCTTAAAAAGTCCACCATATACCAAAACTTTCAGCTAGTCTTTTTCCCATTCAAAAACTTATCCATGATCTTAAATGTTATGCTACTTTCTTTCCCTCTTATCGTGTTTTTTAAGATCAGGTCTCAAGGAGGAAGATTGGACTTGCTAAGGAACAAAGCGGTCTTTACCACCTTGAATTTCCTAAAAAAAATTGAAGCAAATTGTCTTTTTCATTTCTTAGTTCCTCAAATAAAGATACCACTTGGTTGTATCACCTACACCTAGGTCATCCAACTTTTAAGATTTTGAAGGTCATGTTCCCCCGTTTGTTCCAAGAATTAGATATTTATTAATTTCATTGTGATGTTTGCGAATTGGCAAAACATACTTAGGTATCTTTTCCTATTAGCAATAAAAGTTCTCATCCTTTTCATTTGATTCATAGTGACATATGGAGTCCCTCTACTACAAATAATGTTTCTGGGGCTCGTTGGTTTGTATCCTTAATTGATGATTGCAGTCGGGTTACATGGCTCTTTCTTCTTAAACAAAAATCTGATTTTAGTCTTGTTATACCTAATTTTCACTCAATGACTCAAAACTAATTTTGGGGTCAAACTAAAAAACTTTCGTATAGGCAATGTTAGAGAATACTTCAACCAAACTTTGTCATCCTTCTTTCAACCACAAGGCATTATACGTGACTCATCATGTGTTAACACAACTCAACAAAATGGGGTAGTTGAAAGGAAAAATGGGCAGTTATTCAACACCACTCGAGTCCTAATAGGGAGAGGCAGTTCTTACTGCCACATATGTGATAAATAGACTTCCCCCACTTGTGTTAGACAACAAAAGTCCCATAGACGTTCTCAATAGTTTCTATCCACACTTCAAAACATCACATGGCCTTATACCTAGAGTATTTGGGTGCACTACTTATTCATGTCCATAGCCAACAAAGAGACAAATTAGACCCCCGAGCCGTCAAATGTGTTTTCCTTAGTTACTCACCTACTGAAAAGGGATACAAGTGTTACAATCCGTCATCTAGAAAATTTTATATCTCTACAGATGTCAGCTTTACAAAAAATACACCTTTTTTCTCCAAGTCCTCTCATCAGGGGGAGATTTCACTGATAGAAGATAGCACTTGTGAGTCCTTTGAAACACTTAAAACTTGACCTTCCTTCTCCTCTAGCTCGTATTGTCGAAACAACCAAGCCTTTTGAACCAATTACATCTGAGTTTCCCAATAATACTATTGAGCCTGAGCCATCCTGTGTCCTAGCCAGTGTTACTCAAGTTTATTCAAGGAGAAAGGTCATTCCAAAACTCACACAAGTCCAAGAATCGAACTCAAACTCTGGAAATGAAATCATGGTAAGATCTGACTCACCTTTACGTACTCAATTGTTTGAACCCATTGCCGTTAGGGAAGGTATAAGAGAATGCATTAAGCGATCACTCTATCCTTTATCTCACTATGTCTCTCTTAAGTGCCTATCACCAGCCTACCAAAAATTCATAGTGAGTTTAAACACCATTACTATCCCTAAAACAATTTTTGAGGCATTGTGAAAAAGGGAATGGAGGGATGCTATGAGGAAGGAGATGAGTGCATTAGAAAAGAATAGAACATGAAAATTGTTGATAAACTAGACGGGAAAAACATTGTTGACTGTAAGTAGATTTTCACACTAGAATAGAAGGCTAATGGGTCTCTTGAGAGATATAAAGCTAGACTAGGAGCCAAAGAGTACACTCAAACTTACGGGATTAACTATCAGGAGACTTTTGCTCCGATTGAAAAAATGAATACCGTGAGAATTCTATTATCATTAGTTGCCCACTTTAATTGGCAACTCTTACAATATGATGTTAAGGATGCATTTCTCCATAGAGACTTAGATGAAAAAATCTATATGAACATTCCACCAGGATTTGGGGGGGACATCGACAACAAAAGTATGCAAGTTGAGGAAGGCCCTTTATGGGTTAAAACAATCTCCTAGGGCATGATTTGGGAGATTTTCAAGTCATGAGGGAGTCTGGCTATAGACAAAGCCAAGGTTACCACACTCTTTTCATTAAACATTCAGCTGCAGGGGGAGTTACTGCTCTTTTAGTCTATGTAGATGACATTATAGTGACTGGAAATGATGAGAATGAGAAGCATGAATTGAAGCAAAGACTACTAAAAGAGTTTGAGATAAAGGAAGTGGGGAAACTAAAGTACTTCCTCGGTATTGAGGTGGCATATTCCACACAAGGATAGACATTTCATTAAAGAACAATTGGAAGAAGGGTTAGTATTTATGTCTTATGTTCCATCAGAACATCAAGTAGCTGATATTCCAACGATGGGGCTGAACAATACAAGTTTCCATGATCTTGTGTTCAAGCTAGGAATGGAAGACATTTATTCCTCAGCTTGAGAGGGAGTGTTGAGGTACAAATTGGTTGTAAATAGATTAGAAGAATAAGTTTAAAATCCCTTGATTTAAGGGAATTAGTTAGATAATCTATCTGATCTACTTTCCTATTTTATCTCTTGTAATTCCCTATGTAATGTTGTACACTATCTATTCAAAAGATAGAGAATATGCAAGTATTCTTTTCCACAGGAATGATATAAGCAAAGATTGTTATTGAAATGAGCTATCCTTGAAATGAATTTTGGAGCCATAACATGTTGACTAAAGCCCTTTCCATTTTTTTAATAACCATTGACCCTCTTGATTATTGGACCGTGTAAAAAATCTTCCATTATGTCTAAGATCAATAACTTCCAAATTCTAAAGACAAGTTCTAAATTCCCCACAAGGTTTCCCATAACATCTTTCGCCTGTGTAAAATTAAAGTCACCAATGATGAGCCAAGGATTATTCACTATATTCTTGTATTGTTTCCACAATGCAGCTCTTTAGAATGAAAAATTGGATGCATACACAAAAGTGAACCAGGCTTTTTTCCGTACGTTAAATTTCAACTAAAAGATGAACACATCAAAACACCAAAATTTTATGCTGATTATATGTTATGATAACCCAACCTATATGGTGGCTATCATAGTTATTAATAAGCTTGTAATGAGCCTTGAACAGCCACAAGCTTAGACATTTCTCCCTCTTCAATTTTGTTTCCAAAAGACCAAATAAATTTAGTTTTATTGCCTTGATATAATCAGCTACCACTTGAAACAAGGTCGGAAGTGGAGCAAGGAAAGCAAAGAAAAGCTAGAGCTCTCATAAGGATTGACCTGGAAAAGGATTGACAGCAAAGAAACAGGAGCAAAACTGGTTGAGGGGAGTCAAAGTAGATGACATGAAGAGGAATATGGGCAGGAAAATGTAGAAGAAAATGGGTAGAGAACTAGGGTTGGAAATCGAGTAAAGAAAGGTAAAGAAAAAACTGAACTTTGACAAGGTTTGGGCTGCAAAAGAATGGACAGGACTGAAGTAAGAGCAAGCAGGCTGAGGGAAATAAAGATGGACGAAATTTTGGAGAAAATGGGCAGGGAAATGAAGAGGAAAATGGGCATAAAGATGAACACATGTTAGGTATTACAGAGGGGGAAGCTTAGAGAGAAGTTAGTCTCCCACTAACGTAGTTAGATATCCAACTACCAAGGAGTTGGAAAAGATAAAACTATTTCATCGAATATGTGTTGTGATTTCTTTGATGAGTACATACAGAATATCTAACTAACAAGATAAATAACATAGGAGCCCTAAAGGAAGAAACATTAATGTGCCAATGTGATGCAGATAGAATTTTCGAGACTTGGAATAAAATTTTCGAGACATAGAAATCATGTGCCAAAAGTATAGAAATTGGCAGTTTACTTTTCTGGAACTTATATTGGGACCAAAGTTGTTGCTAATAAAAGCTTTATAAATTGTTTTCAAAGTCAATCAGCAAAACAATTTCTTCAATAAAAGGAAAAGGTAAAGAAGACATTATTTTCTTTAATTTAAATGAACTGTACTTTCCTATCAGTTTAGCTATAACATCTAAGCTGTAAGATTTACCAACTTGGATTCAAAAGAAATACCTGTAACACAAGCCTTTAAAATTTTAACATTCAACAAAAATGTCAAGTATTCATTTGATGTCTAGAGAACATACTCAGAAAACATCATACCAACATTATGTTATAGCTAGTGAGCCAAAAGCAAAACTTTTTCCGTCCCAAATAATTTATTACCATCGGCCAATTAGTTGCAAGATCAAATTAACTCATCTGCAAAAGCGCTAAATTCCCTACACAGGCACCAATAATTGAGGGTTTTCACTTCAACACGAATACACAGAATTATTCAACTTCTACCTCACACAGTAACACCAAATCAATGGAACCCGAAAACTTTGTCAGGGTCATTATTTTTGTAAAAGAAGAAGAAATAACACACAGAGTTCACGTCCGAGAAGGTAAATTACGAGGAAATGAAGGAGGAGGATGATTTACCAGGGATAGAGGGAGAAGCAAAACAAACTGAAACCGTTTGTAAAAGAAGTGATTTGGAACTTACTCGAATCAATCAAACAGACGGCTTAGACATCCACGAGTGACCGATCTTTGCGTGGTTGCGGAAGTCCTGGAGCGGCTGTACGTATCTATTCGTGTCTCTCTATTTGGAACCAGAAGCCTTTCCACCGTTGGATCAACACGATTATGAGTTATCATCTCAGATCGGCTTTGGAGTTTATTGACATCTTCTTGTGCGTGATTTCTCTAACCCTAAATGTGGGCCTCCTCCTTACTTTTTTTTTTTTCATTTGAACTTGCTGCCACTATCGGCTTTCCTTGTTATGATAAAATATTAAAGATAAAAGACATATTTTTTATTTTTAAATATTTTTCTTGAAAATTAATAGTAAAAGACACATTATATAGACTTCCAAAAAAATATACGTGCCAATTAAATAATTAAATATTGTTTAAAGGATGATCTAATTAAACTCTTAAATACATGTTGGAGCTAATTAAATCATATTCAAATTAAAATTGATTTTAAGTATCTTAAAACAATTAATTTAAGTTGAGTTCAATTGGTTCGATTGTAAAGGTTAAATTGAGTCATCATATAAATAATATTTAATTGGTCATATGCTCCCTCATTATTTTTTTTAATGAAAGCCCAAGTGTTTGTTTGTTTCTATTTTCATTTATAGTTTTATGTTTTTGTTTTCAAATTCAATAAAAAAACTTGTCTATCAAAGTTTTTTAGTTTTTATTTTTGGTTTTCGTTTTTAAAAATATGAAAATAATAAAAAAATGACTTTTTTTTTCTATTTTTTGATCAACTAAGTATATATATAAACTAATTATTTAATAAATTAATTATTAATAATAAAAATGAATAATTTAAGTTTATATTATATTTAATTAATTAAAATTAATTATGAATATGAATTATGAATAATTTAATTTTATTTAATAATTTTATTTAATTTTTGTAGTTAAATAAAATAAAATATCTTCAAAACATATAAATTTCAAATAAAATTTGATTTAATAATTAAAATATATTTAAATAAAAAGTTAAATTTAATATTATTTATTTTATTATAATAAAATAATTTTATTAATATATATTAATAAGAAATTTAAATAAATTTATTTAATTAAAAATAATTTATCTTTAAGTTTTATCTAATTTGTAATAAAAAGGTAAATACATTGTTATTAACACGATAAACATATTTTTGTTTTTATTTTAAACATATTTTTGTATTTTATTTGAAAGAAAAACAAAAAATGAAAATGAAAACTAAAAATTACATCAAAAAAATAGAATTGAAAATCCTCCACAAAAAGTAAATTTTTTTAAATATTTTAACCAATTCATGGTAAAAAACGGAGTAGGATAAAGTTGAACCAAAAGATCCCGATTCAAAATAAATTCATGAGGAAGTAAGATCTCTTTAGAATCTACTCCAGCATTTTGAAATTGATTAATTGGTAATGATACATGGACTTATGCCCCGCCCAAGAAAGAGTCTTAGTGCCCGTTTGGTTGAGCTTTTGTCAGTAGAGCTTTTGTCAGTAGAGCTTTTGCCAGTAGAGCTTTTCTGAGAAGAGCTTTTTTTAAAAGCCAGTTGACTGTTTGGCTGTCAATTAAAAAACAGCTTTTTAAAAAGTGCTTCATACAGTAGACTGTTTGGCAACGAAAAAATAAAAAGCACTTTTATTAATTTTAACTATATTTTATTTTATTAATTATGCTAAATAATTTTTAAAGTATACCAATATGCAAAGTACCTATTTTGTAGGAAATAATTTAAAGAGATGTGTCATTTTCTTATAGAAAATAAAATTAATATGAGAAATAAATATTAAAACATGTAAAAAAAGTTAAATAATATTATAATCCAAAAATAAATATTCAAGTTGAAATAGTTAAATGCACAATAAACTATGCATTTTATCGTAATACAAGAAGATTTGCAATATGTTCCCTCGCATCATTCATCTCGTTATTTTGTGGCTCGTC
>JANJEY010000004.1:34440136-34461547 GCA_024703695.1 Erythroxylum cataractarum | reverse complement strand
CCTATCGAAGAATCCAATACAACACTCGAGGGTAAAGCATATCGAAGTTAGACATCATTTCCTATGAGACTATGTACCGAGGGAGATTGTTAGTCTACAATTTGTTGAGACAAATCATCAATGGGTAGATATCTTAACTAAGCCTTTGAATGAAGAAAGATTCAAAGAAATCAGATAAAACTTGAATATGGTAGTGTTGAGTGACTAATCAACTGACACATCATGACCTAGATGATTTTCTTAGTAAGGAAGATAAATACTCTGAAATCAACTTTTGCAGAACTCTCAACAAAACGTTTCATTACTCTATTCTTGATATCAAGTTCTTTATGTTCACATTCTCATCTTCAGATGCTAACATCATTACTTTAAGAAAGACACATTTGTGTGTTTAGTTTTTATTGTTTACAGATCATAAATGGAGCAATCTATGATTTATGGAAGACATGTTGATTTCGACTATTTGAAGGAGAACCAGATAGATATTGAACCAAAAGTTGATGTAGTAGGATGGAAAAATTTCTTTCAGGTTCGTGAAACAGTCTATCTGAATGCAGTATATGAGTTTTGAAAGAATGCAAAAGTAGTAGACGATACCTTAGTATCAACGGTGGATAGATTGTCGGTTATTGTGACAATGGAGTTAATCGAGAAAGTTAGTGAATGTCCATGTGTTGGAGAAAAGTCATCTCATAACACAAGATGGATGACTCAGGGCAGTGTAGAGAAATCACATATCAATCGACAACTCTATGGAAGTAGGGACCCAAAGGACAAGAAGGCGTCAACTCTTGTTTCTAAGGCTAGGGTTCTACATGCGCTACTTTTTCATTGTGTTCTACCAAGAACAGGCTTGAAGAACATTGTGAAGACAATAGATGAACAATGCTTATTTCATCTACTCAATCATCAACCTGTAAATCTTCCACACCTAATTTTAAGGTACATGATGAAGTCGCAGAGAGATTCTAATACCTTACCGTATGGTATGCTGCTAACAAGGATCTTTAGAGATACTAGATTTCTTCTTGACAGAGGAAATAGAGTGAAGATGAATATAAAAAGAATCATTAATGCATCAACTATCTGTAAAATGGGTTTAAAGTTTCAAGAAAAGGAGGATACAGATTCTATGGCAAAAGCAAGAACTGAGGGGGAGCGTATTGTCAGACTCAGCTTGAATGAAAATGTTACACACGCAAGGAAGACAAAACCTCAATCCATAGGGAAAATGTCTATAGAAGAGAAGAAGAATAAATTGTCAGAGTTATCAATTAAAGCTAAGACAATTCCACAAAGAGAAGAAAGCCAGGTGAAACAGTCTATAAAACAAGTGTCATTGAAAAGAAAGGGGGGGACACTTTATTCCAAGAAATCCAAACAATTAAGAAGGTCACCAAGATTATTAACCTTACGTCAACAAGAACAGAAGAGAGGGAAAGGATTGACTCTTGATGAAGATTCTAGAAATACTGAGAAAGCACTACAGGCTACTAGATCTTTGGTCTCAATTTTGCAAGAACAACCAACAAAATCGACTAAAGAAATAGAAATTAAGAGGAAGTTGGTGTTTGAAAGGAAGAAACCTCAACAACAACCTCCTTCTAGACTGGTAGAAGAAAGTAAGAAGCTGAAGACCAGTTAGAAAAAGATTACTTCAACTGATGTTCAATAAAAGACAAAGTCAGTTGAACACATATCAGCACATTATAATCCTTCTCAACCTATCAGAAAAGAGGATTTGAGAATGAAGGTGATTGAAAAATCGGTACCTGTTAGAAGTAGAAGCTCAATTATCATAAAAAGAACCTTTGAAAAGGTTAGTCAAGGTACAAGTCGAACTAATACTGATCAATAATCGATCAATACATCTTCTAAATTATGAAGCAAGAAGATTATATGGTATTCTGTGAGATGAAAAGTTAGAACCATATCTAATGAAGATGTCCAAGGATTGATATACTATTTACCCAATCACAAATAAAATATTGATCACGATTATACTAGATATACAACCGAGAGCTTCAAACATTGTATGCAATTAAGAAAAAGGAAAAAAGAAGATGTACCCTGAAGGAAATATAGATGATCTTACAGAAGATCAGATACAAGCAGCTGTGAGGAACATAGATGAGGCATGCAATGCAGCTCAACCAAGAGGAATCTATGTTTCACATCATATTTCAAAACCATCAGGAAGTCAGTGTGGCCGCTCCACCATAAATGAAACTTTTCAGGTGGATGGAAGAGTGACAAAAGGACAGTACAAAACTATCAGGACTGAAGTTATTAGTTTCAACTTAGAGACTTTTGTGCATCTAATAATGCAGTTTAGACCTTTGAGTTTTATATCTTCAATTAAAGATGTACTATACCTTCTTGAAAAACCAGTTCCAAAGCTACCTAGACCTGATGACCTTGATCTCCCTGAAGGAAAACAATCTTTCAAACCTCATGTTATCAAAATCATCAAATTAGATGTTTTACCTTTAGAAATATCTGTTGCTACAAACTTCCATCCACCAAGAACACCTCAACAAGATTCTACTATTGTTCTAGAAGAAGTTAATCACACATAACAGTGGAGCCAAGAAGCCTTAGCAAAGGAGATTGAAAAAATTTATACTAAGGTTGATGATCTGAATGACTCAGTGGGTGATCTACATGAGGAAGTAGCTTATCTATGATTTTTTATTGAAGAAGACCTTAAGTTGATCCGAGCTGATATGCAACGAATGTTTTCTGAAATCATGAAGCATCTTCGGTAAAATTTTTGATTAATAACAAATAGGGGGAGAAGAGCAGAAGAAAGATAGCATATGGGAGACAAGAGACAAAAAAAGAAGATAGTATCGACTACAATTTTTTTTTGTCATATGTGTATCTTTTATATGCATCTGCATTTATTTTGTTGTTGTCTTCTTATTCGTTATTTGAATAATATTCTATTATTCACTTTTATCTTTCTAAATTTATGATTATTTGTTATCATAAAAAGGAGGAGATTGTTAAGTCAAAAAGACTTCACATTTATCAAGTTTGGTGACAATCAAATAATAATAATATTAGAAATAAATGAACTATTGTGATAAGTGTGTTAAGCGTGTAGAAAAACACAGAAGAAGTGGAAAACACAAAAGAAGTTGAAAACACGGAAGAATTCAAAAACACAGAAGAAGCCGAAAACACAAAAGAAGCCGAAAACACAGAAGAAACAAAAACACAAAAGAAGTGAAAAACTCAAAAGTAGCGGAAAACACAAAAGAAGTGGAAAACACAGAAGAAATGACAAACAAAAAAGAAGCAAAAAACACAGAAGAAGTGAAAAACACAGAAGAAGCGGAAAACGCAGAAGAAGGGAAAAAAAGAGAAGAAGTGGAAAACACAGAAGAAGTGAAAAACACAAAAGAAGTGAAAAACACAGAAGAAATGAAAAACACAGAAGAAGTGGAAAACACAGGAGAAGCAAAAAAACACAGACGGTAGAAAGATGAAGATACTCCAGTACGTCAGATAGTTAGTCAGTTGCGGTTAGTTACAGAACTCAACTGAATAACGGTTTCTACAAAAAGCAAGAAGCAGTTATCAAGAAATTGTTGGAGACTTAGGCTATAAATACTAATCGTAGTCGAATACTGAACAATCTTTTGGCTTTCAAGTTTTTAGCTTACAAAGAAAAATTCTGTATTCAAAAGTGCAATACAAGAGAGCAAACTCTACTGTAACAAAAATCTCACAATATCTTTCTAGTGAGAGAAAGAAAAGGCTAAGAGCCTAGGGAGGCTAGGATAGCAGAAAGAATAATTTGTGTAAAAGACCTGAAGAGGCCCTAGAAGGGAAGAAAGAATACTTGTAAATTTGAAGAAGTATAGTGAAATCTCAGACGAACTCTAAGGACTGGACATAGCCCAATGTTTGGGGTGAACCAGTATAAAATCGCAGCATCTATCTTCTAACATTTCACTTTAATTTTTCTTGTTCTTAGACAAGTATATAGAAGTTATTTGCGATTTAAATACGTAGCTATTTTTTTAAAATATTTTTGGTATTCTTTTAACAGTTGAAAAAGTTCTTTTCAAGTAATATCAAAGGTTTTTGTATTCACGAAAAGATTACACAATTCAACCCCCTTCTTGTTTATTTCATATATTGTACGTGAATTCTATATTAACAAGTGATTTACTTCAAATACTTCCTTATCAGCCATCAACACACATTCGATACAAAATTGGGTCATCCGATAAATAATAGGTACACTCAATCAAGTCTTGTTTTTTCTACTAATACGATAAATTCGAAGGAAGTATACCGTTTGCAATAAAGTTTGCTATATATGCATATTATGGTACTATAAGGCGGTTAAGCAACATCAGGGTATCATCGGGGAATCACTCATTAATATCATCACTCTACTCAACTTCCCCTCCTTCCAAACATGAAAAGAGGTCAGGTATCACCTTTTTTACTCCCTTTTTGTTTTTGATCTCAATGTCAAATTCTTATAATAAGAGCAACCATTAAATCAGCCTCAATTTTGTTTCTTTTTTGGCAAAAAGATACTTAAACGCGACGTGATTTATAAAAGTAATCACCTTAGAGCCCAAAAGCAATGATCAAAACTTGTTACATGTAAATGCCACTGCTAGCAACTCATTCTCAATTGTGGTGTAATTTAATTGGGGTTCGGTTAATGTCCCGCTTGCATAATAAACTGCATGTAGCTTTTTATGTTTCCTTTGCCTCAACATGCAACCTATAGCTTGGTCACTATTGTTGAACATAACTTCAATGGAAATAGCCAATCTAGGGACATTAAGATTGGTGAGTCAATTAAACATAAATAAACAATTATTGACAAAATTAAAAGGCACATCCTTAACTAATAGATTTGTGAGAGGTCTTGCAATCATTAAGAAGTCCTTAATCATTGGTGGATTAACTCTATTGTAGAAAGTTAGCAAGATAAATTCCTTTGTTAGAATTTAGTGAGGACATCTTCTTTGTAAGTCCTTGTAACGCTTCCACACTTTGTATGGTGAGGACAACAACATTGAGTACTTAGGAGTTATTCTTTCCTTATTTTTTTTCCTTAACTATTGTTGATCCAATTATATGTTTGATCCTAGATTTCCTAAGGTACTGATTACTCTTTCTCAAGATCTAATCAAGTAATCCTAATTATATTTGAAAATTTAAAATTTGCAACATCTCGATTCATAAAACTTTCCCTAATGTTTTAAATTAGATATGAAGTTATCTAATAGAGAATCAAGTCCTCGAATAAGATCTCTCTTCAAATGATTGATAATTTAATAACTGTGGGACTATTAAACTACCAACTCTCATTGCATAATCTAATTTGATTACTTTTGACTTATTCTCTTCATTTTTTAAGTATAAGCATGCACAATTATCACAAACACCAGAATATGTATTGCAATCAATAATAATCAAATTCACAAAATAAATTCAGAATAAATCCTAATATGAAATTTAGAACTTCATGAACATGTTTAACACCTTGAAATTTAGATTACACATCAATAATAGTGAAATAACTTAAGGAAAGGAAGAAAAACTCACTCTATTAGAGACTTGATTTAGAAAGTTAGAATTCTTGGATGTTTTTCTTGATCTTCCATGTTTGATCCACTCTTTGATGTTTGTTGCTGCATTTTTCATATGTATTTCACATATTTAAAATGCATTAGGGTCTTGGGGTGTAGCTAGGGTTTTCTCACTTTGATTGGTTCTATAAATGCCCCTAAACCCTAAAACAGATGAAAAAACTCACACCTAGATAGTCCTTGTCACGATCTTGACATGGGAGTCATGATCATGACCCTTGGTTTGAAAATGATTGTGATGGAAGCCTTGTAGCCCCAATCATGCTAGTTAGAATTATGCTCCTCATGCATAACCATGACACTTGTCAAGTAGCTTTTATCTTCCTTGTTCTTTAATTATCTAATTTTCATCACTAATAAGCACATCAAACACCTCATGAAACATAAAATTAAGATTGAAATCATGCTTTAAACCATATAAACACTTAGCATATAAACAAACACTCACAATAACATAATTTTAAGCCTATATAAATGATAATCATCTAATAAACACATAAAAACACACAAAAACATATAGGAAAATATAGTATGAACTAAACCTATCATTTTTCATTTTTCATCTTTAATTTTTGGGTGACTCTTAGTAGTCACCTTACTCTCTTCTTAGAACTTTGTCTTAGTAGTCTGAGTGATTGCCATTATTCTTTCTTTGAGACTTGTTTCTTTTGTGCTTGAAAAACTCCCCTTTGTTCTTTCCACCACTGACTTTACAAGTTGGATGATTCAAACCTCTAAGTTGCTAATGTGTACTTAATTTATTATACATTTATTCCATAACACTTAATGATTATTGCTATGAAACGCTTAAGATATTTACTTCTGTTTATATTTGCTTTTAGGTACAATTTGGAAGCATAAAAGCTAAAGTGAGTTGAAATCATATTCTTCTAAATCATCTTTTTTAGATTCACACTCACTTGTCTTCATGGAGCAAGAAGGAGAAGGAATAGAGCAAAAGGAGAAAATAAAATGTCTAAAATGAAGAGCATATGTTGAAAACATCAAGGATAAAGAGTACAAAAAATTGCTTACGACCATGACACAAAAGTCATAGGTGTGAGCATGTTAGTCACACCCATGAATTGCATATGGATGCATCCATTTGTTGATGTTTTGTTCTTGATTCTTGACTAAATTCCATGATCTACTCATCCGTACTAGGCTTTTTAGGTTGTGATTGTTGCTTTTGAAACCTAGTTGGAGGATTATTTCTTACTTGTCATTGATTTCCCCATGAAATATTAACAGAGTTCCTCCATCCAGGATTGTATGTATTGTTATATGGATTATTCTAGGGTCTAGCAGCATTCCCCAAATAATCCACATGCTTAGACTAAACTAATTGACCTCTTATCCTTGGTGTTCTAGCATGCATATTTGTGCGACATTACTCTTCCTTATGGGGCCATTGTCAGTTTGTTTGTTTTTTTTTCTCAAAGACTTCACTTGGCTCGCCAATTATGTCATAACATCTACTTCATATACTCCCAATGGGCTAATGGTTTGTTCTCTAGCTGAGCACCCCTAATAGTTGTTTATGGTAATATCTTCTATCAAATTTTAGGTCACTTCTGGTTTTTTATTGTTTAGTTCCCTATAGCTGTCGCATCAATAAACAACTATGTGCTTTGATTTAGCCAATTATTGAAGGTTTAGATTTGCATCCACAATAGTAGTCTGTGATGTGAACATCATCTAAACGTCTCCTTAAATGTCTCCTATATGTCATATAATGATTCACTTTTAGCTTGGGAGTATGAGGAGATGTCATTCCTTAGTCTTACTGTCTTGGCAAGTGGAATATACTTCAACAAAAACTTTTCTATCACTTATTACCACACAATTAATAATGAACATGGCATGGAATTCAACCACTACTTAGCCTTTCCTCTTATATAGAATGGGAACAGAAACACTTTGATGGCATCATCATTAGCTCCTTTTATCTTGAAAGTATCACAGATCTCTAGAAATTTAAAGATATATGTGTTAGGATCTTTTTCTTAAAGTCCATCGAATTGGACTAACTATTGCACCATTTGGATGATGTTCGACTTGATCTAGAAGTTTTTACCTTAGACAGTTAGTCTCATAATGTTGGATTTTTCACTAGTTAAGTCTAGAGTAATTAAACATGGTTCATGGTTAGTCCACTATATTGTAAGATTTTTCTGTATCTATATTACCTTTTAAGCCTTATACTCGACGGTCTAGCTCAAACTCCTACCGTTGCGTCCTTCAAAGATTTGTTATGTCGTTCTTTCAATCTTTGGATCCAAATCTATTAGGCTCTTAGATGTGCTCTGGGTTATAAACTAATCAAGTGTCTAATTATAAAAATAAAGACATAAAACTAAACAAATTAAATAATGCAAAATAAAAACATGAATAAAATAAAATAAAATAAAATAATGTCTATAATAATAAAACTAAGTGATTGAACCCAAGTTTTCTATATTATTTATTGAAATTTTCATAGTTTTTGTTATACTTTTTGGCTCTTTTTGTTGTATGCTTAATTTAGATTAAGAGTGTTTGTTTTGAATTAATGTAGTTTGCGGGTAAAATTGTCATAATTAGTTATTAATTACGCTCACTTGGTTTCTAGGACAATTGATATTGTAAACTATTTCTTTTCATTGCAGGACAATCAAGAAGTAGAGCCAAGAGTGAAGATTGAGAAATTGCAAGTCACAAGATCACGCAAGAAGACCTCTCGACAAAAGTTCGTCGCAAAAAAAAAATGTTTCGTTGCGGGGAAACTAAAAAATCTTACCAAAGAGCTCTTAGGAAAAATTTCGCTGTGACAAAGCCACTCCTTTACTGCAACGAACCTTCAAATCAACAACCTAGACACGAACCATTTTTGGAAATTTTACTTATCCATTTGTGTAAACTGACCCGAAACCCATTATAGAAACTCTATTTTGGGATAAGTGACAAAAAAAAAACATGAGGAGACAACCTCCACATCGTTCTCTATCATCTTTCTCTCATCTCTCTCTCGTTTTCCTCCATTTTTTTCTTTTTTCTACTATCAAACCTCTACCATGGGCAGCTTATATTCATTCCCAATTTTGAAGTTTCCGAGTGCAGTGCGTGGCTAGGATTTTCTTTTCCTCTTAAAGATGTAGCAATTGTTGGGATTCAATGGACTTAAAAGGTGAGTAGTTTAATCCATGGTTCAGCTATGAATTTATAAATTCCTAGGTCTAGGATTTGTAATTTGTAGTTGAGCTTTTTGATTATAGTTTTAATCAAATGTTGGATATTCATTATGTGTAGTTTGGATTGGTTTATATAGAACTTTGAGCTTAAATATATGAAGTTTCATATATGTCCATTTTTTATCTTTTTAATTCCCTCTTATCTAGCATGGTTATGTATGATATTGAATTGGTTGTGGATTTCATTTGACCTATTGAATTGGCTAAACCTATTACACAAACTAAAAGCACTTAACATGATCTTAAGGAATAAAGTCCCATTGATCAAGATCCTGGACTTAAAGAGTACTTTAAGGTTTACCATTTTGAAGCTTTGTGCTTTCTACTCTCACTAAAATCAATTTCAAACTATGATAGCCAAAGCTCATTTTCAAAAGGATTCTATCATTGTTTAATCTCTTGTTTTAATCTTTCAGGTACATCACCCGAAGGCTTTTCCCAAAGCTAAACATGTTTGATTCTTTTAGCCATAACTTTTTCATCCGACCTCCAAATGAATTGATTATTGAATCAATAGATTCCTAACATATTTCTCTATCACTTTCGAAAACTGGTAGCCTTTTGTTTTGACTTGAAAAAGATTGATGCAAAGAAAGTGAGGGAATTAGTTGGAAGAGCATGAATTGGTTATGAACATATTTTGACTTTTTAATCATATCTTGATCTATAAAGCTCCGAATGAGATGGTTCATGTTTCAAATAAAATAGATACATAGAGCTACAATTGTTCTAAAGAAGTCAATTTGTGATTTTGGTAACTGATTGGTGTGAGCATGCCACCATTGTGGGATGCGTGTTCAGATGTCACTTAAGACATTAGGCACGTGTCTTGCGAGGGTGGGGTGTCCAACAAGTACATAAAAATCATTGATTTAAGGTTGAATGAGGTTTCAATTAAGTCAAAATTTAAATGAAATTAATAAAAATTTTCTTAAATTCCACTAGCTTGGATAATAAATTAGGTCTATTAACATGGCATCTAAACATTAATTGACTTCATATAATGGCACATGTAAAAACATCTTAATTTTTGTTGAAAAAAGTATTTAATTGAGCAGACTCATGAAATTTTAACCCTTCATTGAGCAGGTTTCAAGTTTAAGTCCCAAACTGATCAATTCGTATAAACGGACGTATAAAAGAAAAATGGATTCACTTTTTTCTGCAATTTCAAATATTTCAAGAACTCCATTATAGTTATATTGGGTGGAGGTTTTGAAAACCTAACTTCATTAATTGAATCAGAACATTTGTTCCTTGATAGAATAATATCAAAGTTATCAAAAAGAAAGAATTCATTACTCGGGCCTTTTCCTCGATGACATAATCCTGATAGATATTTTATCTATTTCTCTTTTAAACTCAAAAAAATTAAGCCCCAATTTGGGCTTTTAGCCCGAGTTATATCTTATAGGTGAGTTTGATCATAATAATGAAAATATCAATTTAATCAAACCACCTTGAGCATAAAAAATACGTTGAGCTGGTGATGGTAAAGCACCACATAGGAGGTAACCCATGAATTAGGAAAATTGTTTTTCATTTTTATTTTCATGTTCCTTAGTTATTTATCATTTGTATATGTTTTAAATTTTCTTTTGATTAATTATTTTGTCCTTTCAAACATTATAATTAATGATGCTTTTATTGATATTTTTTGTAGTGTTATTTTTATTTATTTTGTTGCTTTTTATCCTTTCGTTTTTTTTTATATTTTACAAGGTCATTTAACATTGGATGGATCTGACATCAGAAAACTGTCATAGTTAGGAAAGCACGAAACAACCCTCTCACTTTCATATATACTTGTATTAGGTACATTAAGGATAATGTAAAATTCTAAATGCGTGCATGTGTTTAATGAATATTTAATTGAATTTTTCAAGCTTATTATAATCAAATCTTATTAATAGAAGTTCTGAATTGGTTGAATATCTCTCTTAATATTATATTTCCTTGTTGAATATTGATTGAATTGGTATGCAAAAGAATGATGTTTAGAATAAAATTAGTTTTCTAAGTCATATTCTTTTGTAATCATTGAAATATTCAGGTTGAATGAAATTGGATATTAATTACACACATACATACCCATCTTTTTCTTGAGCTTTTGAGCTTAAAGAACAAATTTCAAAATTTTTAAAGCTCTTTTTATTCTTTCATGTGTGTGATATCATATATAGTACAATAATTCTAAAACTTGCTTTTATTATACATATTGAGACCATATTTGTTAAATTAAAAGCATTGATATAATGAAAACACTTTGTTTTAACAACTTGTTTCAGCCTATTTCATTCAAAATTACCATACCCTAAAATTTACCTTTAGAAATAACCAAGTTAATCCTTAGCCTTTTTCATTAATTAAACCCAAATAATAAACTTATTTTTCTTTAAAGACATTTTTATTATTTTGAAACTTGAAATTTATTTACATTGTTTACATGTTGAGACTTGAAATTTATAAAAGGTTCAATATCTATTGAATTATGGTGCTGATTGCTCAAATTGATTAAAAAAAGAACGAGCTTATAAAAGAAAAGAAGAAAAGTATATGGTACCAATAGAGTTGTGATGAAAGGACCTATTTGTTTTATAAATAAGTCTTGTAATGTTTCCTTGAGTAAATTTACTTCACTTAAATTCCTTTTATTATCTCAATCATACCTTACCTAAACCCCATTACAACCTACACAAAGACCTTTTAATTTTTGTTTCTAATTTTTACATAAGTGGTGGAGATGTGATTTTATTGCAAGCATATGGTAAGAATTCTACTATGCATTGATTGGGAGTTTTGATACTTTGCACCTGAAACACCTGCTTACATTTAGTGATATCTTGGTGAAGGTATAAAGATATATGCTTTTGATTTCAACGCAATTATTAATATGATTACTATTAATATTACTTAATAAGTTAATTTTAGGATAAATTGACACTAATTGTATGTTAATCTGATTCAATAGGATAGTGATGTATAGTATGAATGGATATATTGAAATCGGAGATGGATTGGTGTTATAAAATTTAAAATTTTGATATAGTTTGCTTGAGGACAATCAAAAGTATAAGTGAGGAGATATTTGATAGATGAATAATTAAGCATATTTTTATCCCATGTTTGATGTATTTTCACTTGACATTTTATCTTTTGTTATATATTTGGTACTTAATTGGCTCTAGGTATGCATATAGATTATAATTGCCTTCATAGACTTAAAGAAAAAGAATTTGGATGAATACACAGTGTAAAACAAAGATTTAATGCACATAAGGGATGCACGGTTGTGCATCTGCCCATGCACTTCTCCCAGATCCTTCAGTTTTATGATATTCATAAAATTGGGTTATTAATAGTCCAATGCACGACTGTGCAACGAACTATACATCACCCAAAAGCCTAAAATTTAATATAAAATATTCTTTAAAGAGGTAATTGAGAGAGAAAGACAAATGAAGTCATTCTAAACTTCTCAAAGGCGACTTTAGGTGCAATTATAAGCTAGAGGAGTAAGAAATGCGAAGATTTTATCGACAGATCAAATGGAATACAATATCAGACCTTTACATCATAAGAATACTTAATATAAGATAATTATGGAGATTTAGAATTATAATTCCTTTTTTTTTTGTTTATGTATGTTTGATTTTGTATTCATTAATGTGTAACTAAATATTTAGTTAGTATTAAGGTTAGATGAACCCTATTTTGATACCTTAACATAAGTTGACTCTTTTATTAATGTAATTGATTGATTGATTTACTGCGATCAAATTACTACTTTTATTTGTGTTCTAGTAGTCCGAAATATTATATCATAATTTAATTTCATACGTATAAATTGAGAAATCCTATTAATGAATGGATCCAAAGTAATTAGAAAGATTTTATTGCAACATTAGAGATAGGATGCCATAAATCTTTTGGATTATAGTCAAATCTAATAGAGGGACTCATAAAATAGTAACTCAATCTTATAAACTTTAACCTGAGTAATTTGGTTCGAAACCTTAGGATTAGTTGTTAGTCAAATCAAGGTTAGCTATTGGCTTACCATAGGAGTCTTCACGGTCCAATAAATTAAGAAAACAATTGCTTAATAAAAGATCAATAAGTAAAAGGTTTAGGAAGATTCAAAACCTAAATACTAATTATTTGATTTTGGTAATTAACTAAATACTTTTGTAATTATCTACTTTAATTATGCTTGCTTAATTTTATTGTATTTAATTTTAAAACCAAAATCCATTCGTAGATTCGATAATAAAATAACGATAACTACTAGTACTCGCTATTCCCGTGGGATCAACCATTACTTATTGATACTAGCTACAACTACGTCGTTTACATAATTGATGCACTCGTGAAATAAGTCAACCAGAAATAACAGGTTATTCAAGAACTTGAAAGGGATAGTTATGAATTTGTTTACAGGTTTGTTCTTGGATTAGGGAAATACTGTAAGTCCATGTCACAGGAAGGATGTTTGCCTCTTTAAGAAGAAGATGGAGTTTGGAATGAGTTTGTAATTGGTTTTTTCTTCTAATGATTTTTAGAGTAGCATGAGTTTTATCTTCCTTTTCTTATAATTACACAATTGTCCTATACTTTGCTTCATTGAGTCTCATTCTTGAGTTTTAATGAATTCTTTTCACTTTTAAAAAATTTCTTTGGACTGTGATTTTTTACTCTCATTTATATTGAGAGAGATTTTTTAATGTTCAATTATTGTGTCTACTGTTTATTTTTTATTACTATGAATTTTCAATTTGGAGCTTCTTTTCTATCAGTCTCACTTCTTTTATTTATTATTTTATTTCCAACTTTGATCAAAACAAGGATCCCAAACTTATATCTCATAAAAGTTGTGAAAAGAATTGGAAGAAGAGAGTAAAGTTGAATACGACAAAAGAATAATTTGATGTTTATTTTCTTGGTCAAAGAGATGGATCTTATAGAGTCAAAAGAAAGAGAATAATTCAAAGTTCCACGAACTTCATATTTAGGGGTGGTAATTGGGCTTAGACTTGACCTTCTAAACAAAAAGATGCCATTTTGTACTGTTAATATAAAAAATTGGCAGAATTGAGTCAGGTTGAGCTCAAGCCACCGCTAGCCTAGTCGAGTTCAGGCTTAGACCCTCTTCCTTGATCCTAATGTGCTACACCTGTGTTTGACCCGACCTATTACCATCCCTAATCATATTTGCTTATTGAGGATGAACAATTTAGGGAAAGTCAAAGAAGATTTGTGTTTTGTTTAATTTTAGGTTTCAGATTTATTATATATTGAGATGAATTATAAATTTAGGTTTAGCATTTAGGGTTGAGTTTAGTTCATAGTTATGAATTTCATTCCGTATCGGCTGAAAAACGGTACAAAAAAGATGTTTCGACACCAGTTCTTGGTATTGACTTATTTCGCCTGCTACTGCCAATATTCGTAATACTAACCATATACTAACTGATATCGAATATTTTTTAAAAATGTAGGGACTTATTCACAAAATTTATAATTTTAAACCCCTGGATGTTCTCTCCTTCTTCTCCTCTGTTTTTCTTCTCTTTCACACTCTAACCCTCTCTCTTATTCACCGTTGCGAATAGTTCCTTTTCGAACGTCTGGCGACCACTACCGCACGATGACAACAACCCCCCACTCGATGCTCTCTATGCTGCTTCTCCTTTACTTTTCTTTTCTCTCACACTCTCATTTTCTCTCTTCTTCATAGTTGCCACTGGTCTCTCTCTAACCGTTCAACGGGCACTACCACATGTCAACAACAGCCCAACCACCACTACACCAATCACAGTCACGCAGTCACTCAAGAATCACTAGATCTGAAATAGATCTAGATTCAAACCTTGACCTAACATGACATTGAATTAGATTTCTAATTTTTTGGGCGTATTTTTTACTATGAAATTTGAAAAACAATTGCATTATATTTGGTTATTGATGTACGTTTTGTAATGAAAATGTTTGGAAATTATTGGAAATAAAATTGTTGGAAATGAGAATTGTTTATGTATGTTTTGTAATAGTTGAATTGAAATTCTTGAAAATTTTTAGAAATGAAAATTGTTAGAAATTGTTGGAATTTGGAAATGGAAATTGCTAGAATTTGTTAGAAATGCAAAGTTTTACGAATATTTCATTATTTTCTAAACTGTGATTTGTGAGTTTGTGATGGTTAAAAACTTGAAATTTTTGGTTGTTGGAAATGAAATTGTTGGAAATTTGAAAATAGAAATTATTTTTGTATGTTTTGTGATGTTTGAAACTTTGAATTGAAATTGTTCGAAATTATTGAAAATGGAAAATTTTTAAGTATATTTTGTAATGGTTGAATTGAAATAGTTGGAAATTGTTATAAATAAAATTGTTGGAAATGAAAATTGTTAGAAATATAAATTGTTTGTGAATGCTTTGTAATGGTTGAATTGAAATTGTTAGAAATGGAAACTATTTATGTATGCTTTGTAATGGTTAGAAATTGTTCGAATTTGGAAATGGAAGTCGTTTGTGTATGTTTTATGATGAAAATTGTTGGAAATTATAGGAAATGAAAATTGTTGAAAATGGAAATTATTTGTGTATATTTTGTAATGGTTGAACTGAAATTGTTGGAACTTGATAGAAATTTTTGGAATTTGGAAATGAAAATTGTTGGAAATTGTTAGAAATTCAAATGAAAATTGTTTATTTATATTTTATGATTGTTGGAAATGGAAATTGTTTGTATATGTTTTGTGTAATTATTTATGTTGAATAATTGAAAATATGTGTTCTTTATTTTAATATATGTATTTATTTATTTTCACAAATAAAGGAAGGAAGTTCAAGTATTCGTGATCACAGGAAGATACAATGATCCACCTTAGGCTTATATTATTTTGGTCCTTGGTATAAGAAACTATACTATTTTTTTGTTTAGTAATAAGCATTTGAAAGGTAGAAGAATCACTCGATTAGAGAAGAATTTAGTTGGAGTTAAAGAAGATGTAGAACCCTATAAAAAAGTAAATCATAATGTGAAGTGGAAAATAAAAACTTTGCTTAATGAATATTAGTAAAAGAAAGTTAGAAGGGGGATAGTGAATTATGAAATTGGTAGTGGAAGTTTGTTTCCTAGTTTTTGTAATGATAGTATAAATGTTAAAGGTGAAGGTGGTAGTGATAGTGTTCCATATCAGGCCTAGCAATAAGTAAATGTTACACTTGAACCTGATGTTAGGAAAAGAAGAAGGCAAATATCGTAGATGCCTAATTTTTTTGCACCACGAATAACTTCTGGAGCCCAACCTTCAATTCATAGTGTTATACAATCAAGATATGCGGCTTACAATATAGATATGACAATGGCTAGATGATGGTGTGATATACGTGTATCATTCAATGCTTCATAATCTTACTATTATCAACCTATGGTGGATAATATAACCTCTTATAGTTTAGATACAAAAATCCTTCGATTGATGACTACAAAGATAAAGTTTTAAGTTGCCTAGTTTTTGAAATTAAAAGTTATTTGAGAGAAAGAAGAGTGGATTGGGCTACTTATGGTTGTTCAATCATGTAAAAATAGGAGACATGAGCCTATTACAAATTTTTTGGTTTATTCTACGATGACTTAATGTTTTTGAAGTCTATTGACATATCTGGCCTTATTAGAAATGTTGATACTTTATTTGAGATATTTGATGAAGTTGTGAATAAATTAAAGCTTGAAAACATTGTTTAGTTTCTTACTGAAAATGATTTCGCTAATAAAGTGATAGAAAGAAGGTTACAAAATAAGTATATATTTTTTTATTTTTTGTGCCACACATTGCATTGACCTAATGCTAGAACATATAGAGAATCCCAGGTATTTTCCTATTATTGATGAGACTATGCAAAAAAATAAAAAGGTGACCAAATTCATCTATAATCTTGCATGAGTGTTGAATTTAATGAGAATGAAATTTACTAACTATATATATCTGTATTGTCTTACTGTTATCACTTCAGTATTTTGTTACGATAAAAAATGTTAAAACAAATGTTTACAATTAAAGTGAGTTGCATCTCAGCATGCTAGGTCTAATTCTGGATTTGAGGATTCTAGAATTATGCTAGAACATAGTGAATTTTGGTCTTAATGTCAATTTATTATCTGAGTTTGTGAGCTTTTGGTGAGAGTGTTTTGCTTGGCTGATAGTGAATAAAAGCAACAATGAGTTATTTTTTTGATGCCATGGAAAGGGTGAAGGAAACAATCAAGGTCAATCTGAAACATAAATCTTTTTTGTACACACTGTATCTTACAATCATCAATGAAAGATGGGAAAGACAACTTTCTTCTCTATTGTTTGCAACTGGAACGTTTTTGAATCTTAGTGTCTATTTTAGACCGAACTTGACAAAAAGGTTGAAGTTAATAGGGGAATGTTATCCACTAGAATTGAAAAGGTTTTCAATTCAGATTTTAAGTCAATGTGTGAGTGCAATAGACTGTGAACTGAACTGGAGCACATTTGAATTCATTAATTTTAAGAAAAGAAATAGATTGGAATATAAGAGATTTAATGAATTGGTCTTTGTTCGTTACAATTTAAAACTTCAGGAAAGTTATGTTATTATCATTATTAATTTCGATATAGTTTCTTGTGATTTTCTAATAATTAAATTTTATTATTTACTATGATTTTTAATATCACAAGTAGTTCAACAAATCTAATTTGCATGAATAATATCAATTTTTTAGCAGGATTAGCTTTAGGAGAAATCGAGTTTAGTAGATGTTAATGACTTAGAAGATAATCTTGGATGAGAAAATACTAATATGTCATTTGGTGCATTGAATTTAAATGATGATAATAATTAGACTCCTCTCAATGATGAGAATTTTTTACCAAATGATGAAGTTTTTCCTTTTCTTTTAATTTTTTATATTTGGTTGTTTCCTCATCAATAACTCATCATAAATTATAATAGTTTGAGAGTTAAGAATATTTATTGTGAATTTTATTTAATATTTTGATGTAATTATTATTTACTATATGATGAAATTGTAATATTTTAAATACTTTGTATTGTTCTTAATTTCATTATATATTATTTTCTTTTTTCCATATTAATTGTGGTTATTATTTATATGATAAATTTTTGAAAATTATTGTTATTTCATATTAATTATAGTTATTATTTATTATTATAATTTTTGGAGATAAAGTTAATGTAATAAAGTATACAGTACAATATCACAATAAAGTATTATGTAATTTAAAAAGAAATAGAGGATATTTTATAAATTTAAAAAATTAATCAAAGTGATACCTAATATCACCCGTACTTATATAATATCGTACCAAAACTTAATATAATATTAAGGCTGATATGATGTCCAGAACTTTGGTTTAGTTAGCCTTAATGAGTGTGCCAATCAGACATTTATTTCAATATTTTTTTAACTCATTTTTCATGTAAGTGTCACAGAAATAATAATAGAGCTTTAGCATTAAGTAAGCAATCACGCTTGAAATAACCAACAAACACTAATTTATAGACTGTTTGGAAGAGGATGAATTGAATTCAATTACAAGATTGAATTCAATTCATCTGTTTGGAACCAAAAAAAGGGCATGAATTGAATTCTCCCATGGGTTTAAAACCCACTCTGCTAACAAATTCAATTCACGTTATAAATCACGTGAATTGAACCCTAAAAGTTACTCTCTTCTTTTTTAACTCATAAACCCAACAATACCCACTATTCCAACCCTACACTAGACGAGCCACACTCTTTTCCCAACAGCAACCCACGCACCACCAGACGCTACTCTTTTCCCAACAACAACGCACGCATCACCAGTTAACGCAATAGCAACGTACGCATCACCAGCAACGTCCACACAACAGCACCTCTGCATCTTTTTCCTCTCTCTCAATTTTGCTCTTACCTATTGGAGGTATTATTCTTCTGTCTTCCAACTCTGTTCTGTTTGTGTTCATGGACAACTCTAATCTCTATAATTTCTTTGCATATTGTAAGTACTGTTGTTGTTTGAGCTGATCTAAGATTTTGCTTTATTCTTCTCATGTTTTTCTGGTAATTTCTTGTTTTGCATATTTGTTTTGTAGATGTAGATGTAATTGTTGCTGCGTATTGTAAGTCTTGATTCTTCATGTGCATTGGATTTTCTGAACAAGCTCTGTTTGGTGAAACTGCACACTTGGAAATAGTCTATACTTTCATGTTTGAAGTTTGATGTTTATTGTTGGACCTTGAAATGGTTTGATAGGTTAGAACTGTTTATGGGTTTTGTTGAGTATTGAGCTTATAATGTAGAGACTTTCGATGGTGAAGATCAGATCGACATTACTTCTTAGACTAAAAAATAAACCAAACTTAAATATAAAATCCAATTTGTTCTTTGTTCTAAGTTTTGTTTGTTTTTTAAAAGATTTTATTAAAGATAGTAACAGGCACTGCAAACAATTAGAGATCACAGCTTATGCTACTCATTTCTATAAATCTGCCAAGTAGAAACTATTCTAAAATGAAGCTTAAAAGATATGAAGAGTATACATCATTAATATATCATGCCTCTAATGCTAGGAAGGATTTGAATTCAAATGCCAAAAAGTAGTTTGTGTTTGCTACAATACCTGTTCTAATGTAATATTTAAGGAGTGTACAGTTGCAATCGGGACCCATTCTTCTTTCCCTTCCCTTCAAACAGTTATGGTTAATTTATAGAAACTGTGAAATCCCAATTTAATGTGCAAAAGACAAAGTGTAACTTACCTTAAAACATTCTTCAAGAGGAAGAACTCATTTTTGAATCCTGTATTCATTACCTGATGATATGAATGGGAAAAATAAGACATCTACCAAGAAAATGTAGATCACGTTCTCATCTCATAACAAACAACCTCAACATATAACAACTGACATACTAAGATAAATTCATCTTTTAAAACCTTGGAAACCTTTCGTAATGCCTCTCTTGGGCAATACTCCCAAGCTTCTCCAGATCTAAGATGCATATCGGCTAAAACCATTTCCTCTTATTTAATCCTTATCAGAAAAAAAACCAAATAAATGGAAACAATGTACGCAAAAAAAAAATCATTCTTCTTCTCTCATCATAGATATATTTTTGGAAATATCTTCTCTCATCATATTGTGCAAATAGTGATGATAATATAATTACATTCAAACCAAGAAAAATGCATATATATTGTAATGCACCATGACATTCTAAATAACAGAAATTGAAACCACAAAGCCTATGAAGCCATATCAACCTCTGATAATTCTGAGCAGTAACTTGAGTGTATACACAAGCTGTAGATATTCCTCCTAAACCTTGAGTTAATAATCAAGGCATATTATAAGGCAGCCTATGTATTATTGTTTAGAGTTTCCTTTTAGGGCATAGAATTTTCAAAGGGATCAATTGTATCTTTTATACTCTTATCCCTTAACATTTTCATTGCTGAAGATAGAGATTACCATATATTTATTAATAACCCTAGTTTTGCTTTTAAAATTGGTATAATAAAAACCTTTGATTTTATCTTAATCAAATTTCTCCAACTCATGGTCCAAACCAGTATATGCATTATCCAAAAACTTTTTCAGTACTTATAGAAATGATCCATCTTTCTAGATGATTATTATGATGAATAACATTCTCTTATGTATTTATGCAATTCTTGGCTTCATTTAAAATTTAAAGCTGTCCTGTTCCTTTTCTTTCTTTTTGAAGATGTGAACGTGTCATAGGAGTAGGAATTGATATGTCATATTTTTTTTCTACTTGTGTTGTGACAATAAATAAAATTTAAATGCAGGTGATATGAGAGGATTTGAAAGAAATGCTCTACTTGCTATAGTAACTTATACGGATTATTTGGTTTGCTTGAGACATATATATCAATATACGTGTCGAGCTAATAGACAACTATGCATCCAAACAAAGGTCATAGAGAAATTGTACATCAAGAATTACTAATCGCAATAGAGTTACATTATAATGCACGTAGCATTTTACGCATGAGTTATGATGCATTTATTTGCTTATGTTCAGTTTTTCGTGGGAGGGGACTGTTAAGAGGTAACCAATATAGTTTGGTTGAGGAACAAATTGAAACATTTTTACATATTCTAAGTGGCAGAGTTAGCACTCGTTCACAAAGTTTCTTTTTTCGACGATCTATTGAAACAATTAGTCGTCACTTTCACCAAGTACTCAGAGCAATAGTTACCCTCGAGAATCAATTTTTGGTTCAACCAAATGGTTTGGTTGTCCCTCCTGAAATAATCAATAGTAGAGGAAGATTTTATCCATATTGTCAGGTATTCTTAAAAAACAATTTATATACAAAAATATACTTTTTATTAATAAAAAATTCTAATACATTTTATGAAATTTTTAGAATTGTATTGGTGCTCTTGATGGAACACATATCAAAGTAAAAGTTTCAAAGGAAAATATATCAAGATACAGAGGAAGGAAGAGTGATCCTACAATGAATGTCTTGGTTGCATGCACTTT
>JANJEY010000004.1:34391100-34410677 GCA_024703695.1 Erythroxylum cataractarum | reverse complement strand
TTTTGTTTTATTAATAATAAATATTTTCATTACAAAAGTAACTGGAAGAAAATTAAGTTATAAGTAAATACACTTGCCTTCTAGGGTACTATATTTACATAACTTCACTAATCTCCCACTTTCCCTAAAGCAAGTTTGACATATCACTCATTCACATCCCTATTATGTGACCCTTAATACTCTTTTGAGACAACGTCTTTGTAAATGGATCAGCAAGGTTTTGCTCTGTAGGAATCTTTACCACATTCACCTCACCACATTGTATTATCTCCCTTATGAAATGATACTTTCTCTCAATATGTTTCAGAGCTTTATGGTTCTGCGTTTTTTTAGAATTAGTCACTACTCCACTATTATTACAATAAAGTGTAATGGCCTTTTTTACCTCAGGAACTATCTTCAAATTATTTAGGAATTTGCAGAGCCAGACTGCTTCTTTTGTTGCTTCACATGAAACAATGTACATAGCCTCTATAGTTGAATCAGTAACATAAGATTGCTTGACATTCTTCCAGACTATGGCTCCATCTCTTAAAAAAAATATAGAACCAAAAGTTTATTTCCTTGAATCAACATCTAATTGGAAATCAGAATATGGATATCTTATCAGAATAAGGTTACTTTTAGAGTAAACAAGCATTAAGCTCTTCATCCTATGAAAATACTTCAGTATGCACTTCACTGCAGTCTAATGGTCCATTCTTGGATTGCACTAAAATCTACTTACCAGTCTCACTGCGTAACAGATATCTCTAGTGCAAAGCATAGCATACATTAAAATTACAACTACCAAAGCATATGGAATGTTATGCATACATTCGACCTCCTCTTGGACTTAGGTGTTTGCTCCTTTGAAAGTTTGATTCCATGTCTAGTAGGTGTGAAACCCCTCTTGAAATATTGCATGGCAAGCTTATTAAACACGTTCTCAATGTAGGTTATTTAACACAAGTCTTTCAGTTTGTTCTTATGATCCCTTATAAGTTTGATCCCTAGGACATAGCTAGCCGCTCCTAACATTCCTTAACTGTAGATAACATTCCTACCTCATTCCCAATGAATAGGATGTCATCAACATACAGGATTAGGAAAATAACCTTGCCTTCTTGTATCCTTTTATAGACATAAGGCTCATCTTGGTTTTGTATGAACCCATAAGTTTTAATATACTTATCAACCCTAATGTTCCAAGACCTAGATGCTTAGTTAAGACTATAAATAAACCTCTGTAATTTACATACCTTATATTCATTTCCTGGCTTAATGAATCCTCATGGTTGGGCCATATAAATGGTCTCCTTAAGATCCCTATTAAGAAATGCAGTCTTGACATCCATTTTCCATATTTCGTAATTGAAATAGGTTGCTATAGCCAAAAGAACTCTGATGGACTTAAGCATGGCAACTAAAGAAAATGTCTCCTTATAATTCATACCCTCCTTCTGTGTATAGCCTTTAGCTACCAATCTAGCTTTAAAGGTCTCTACCTTTCCATCTTATCCTCTTTTCCTTTTGTAAATCCATTTACACCCTATGGCTTTTACATCTGTTGGTAGATATACAAGGATCCAAACATCATTAGCATACATGGAATCTATTTCTGATTCCATCCCCTTAAACCATTTTTCTGCATCAACATCATTAATATCCTGTGTATAAGTAATGAGATATGCTTCTTCTTGTTCCGAGATGGCGATCATGCCTTCTCCTAGGCCTAGATACCTTTCTGGTTGTCTCACAACTCTCCCACTACGTCTAGGCACTATTTGATGTTTAAGTTGCTGTTTTGATTCAACTATTAAATCCATTTCGACATCTTGTTCTACTATATCCAAATCAACTCTTGGTTTGGATTAAATAACTAACTCCTTTAGTACTACTTGACTTCTTCCTTTGTGATTTCTCACAAATTCTACCTCTAGGAAGGTTGCATTTGTCGACACAAATACCTTCCTATCTTACCCTTGAGTACCTGTAGGATATCTTACAAACAAACATACTTCTGACTTGGTTCCATCTTTATAGATTCAGGCCATAGAAAATGGGTTGGTTAGCCCCAAGTCCTTAAGTGCTTCAATGAAGGCACTCAACTAGTCCACAAGTCCCTAGGTATTTTAGGCACCGAGTTGGATGGAGCAAAGTTAAGAAGATAAGTTACCCTTTGTATGAAATATCCCTAGAACGATTATGGAAGGCTAGCATAGGACATCATTGATCTTACCATTTCTGATAGATTCCTATTTCTCCTCTCAACTACACCATTCAGTTGAGGTGTTCGAGGAGATGAAAAGTTAGAAACAATTCCATTGTCAACTAAATATTGTTGGAACTCTCTAGATAAGTACTCACCACCTCAATCCGATCAAAGTTGTTTTAATGGCTTGCCTAGCTGCTTCTTAACTTCAACTTTGAATTCTTTAAACTTTTCAAGACTCACTCTTTTTATACATCAAATACAAATAGTCATGTCTAGAGTAATCATCTATGAAGTTTATGAAGTATTCATAACCTCCTCTAGTTTGTAAATTCATGAGCCCACACACCAGAGTATGTACTAGATCCAACGTGGATTTAGATCTATTTCCTTTAGAAGGAAATGAGATCTTGGTCATTTTTCCTTCAATACAAGATTCACAAGTAGGTAATGGATCATTATCTAAGCCCATAAGGATCCCATCCTTTACTAACCTGTCAAGTCTTTTCTGATTGATATGACCCATTCTTAAATGCCACATATATTTTGAATTAATGCTAGAGACATTGAATTGTCGTGGTTTTATCAATCCTGTGATGTTTAGTGAGACTATAATAGGTTCTATAAAGAACAATCCCTGTTTAATTATTGCATTAAAAATAAAATCCTTATTCTCATATATTGAAACAACGTTTTCAAAATATAAGGAATAACAAGATTTTATTAAACAAAAAATAGAGATCATGTTCCTCATAATCATTGGGATGTAATATACATCCTCCAAATATAACCTAGGACCATTAGGAAAGTCTAAAATAACGAATCTTACTGATTTTGCTGAAACGTAGGATCCATATGCTATATTGACTTGAAACTAGCCTTTTGGTAGTCATTTCCTTTGCTGGAACCCCTGCAAAGAATTGCAAACATGGTCAGTAGCTCCTAAATCTAATATCCAAGAATCAGATAAATCTACTACATTTATAGCTCCTAACAAACTTAGGAAACCCATACCTTGTTTATTTTTGAGGGACTTAAGGTAGATTGGATAGTTTCTTTTCCATCTCATCACAGTGGAAACACTTTCCCTTTATGTTCTCTTTGGCCTTCATTTTCATTGATTGAGCCTTGACCCCTATTTGGGTCTTCTTTCTCATTGGACCCTTCTTCTTTTGCTTGCCCTTACCCTTGGGCTTAGAAGAAAATGCTATATTAGCTTCTGGCCCATGAGCCTTGATATTCAATATATCCTACGTACTCTGAAGGGTATTCATCAACTCACCCAAAATGTAATCTTAGCTATTAAGCTCATAGTCTAACTTAAATTGCTAAAAAGAAGAGTTGATGATCATAATCATCCACATATCCGCCCCATGCATCTTAGCCTCAGTGACCACAGAGATTACCTTAAACATGTAATCTCGCACCAGTTCACCAGATTTTTGTCTGAGATTATGAATGGTTTGGATAACTTTCACCTTTACAGACCTGTTCCTCACACTAAACATCTCATATAGGTGATTGACCATTACACTTGTAGTTTTTATACAAGCAATTTACTTTTGTATCATATCACTGACAGAAGCTAGAATATAGCACTTAATAATCTTATCAGCATTTTGCCATCGTTCATATTGTTAGAATTACTCAAGAGTTGAATCTCCATTCAGAGGTGTAGGCTTATTTTTAGTTAATACCCATGAAATTCATTCATATTGAAGAACAATGTTAAGGTTATATCTCCATTCATTAAAATTCTCTCCATTTTCCAATTTGTTATTTGTCAAGAGCAAAGTGAATGGATTCATTTTGTGGTGATTATGTCTGAAAATAAATTATTAAAGAATGAGCATACTAGTTAACAATATTGGAACTTTGTATAAAATCATGATGTATGTATGCATGATGATAGATTTAACAAAACTTAAAAAAATATTTAAATCTTTATACGATGGTTATTTTTCTTATCTATAACGGACTAAGTAACGGTAGGCCATCTTATCCATTAAAAGAAAAACTGGGACTTGCCTATTGAAAAAACTACCAAGCATCTTCATGCCTAACTTTTAAAGAAGCTCCATAATTTGGTCCATACATTTATTAACAGAGCTACGATGGGTAGGTTTTTGATAAATTATGTTGAGTGTGTAACCATTTGATTTATCCACTAAAGATACTTACAACCATGCCTCAGTAGGAGATTGCATTGGCTACCAATAAGTGGACTTATCCTTAAAGAGACTTAAACCATGCAAAATCTAGGATTCGTGCCCTCCGGTAGGGAGTAACACTTCACCACTTACAAATGGGTTGTCACACAGAGATCGTCGACTCTCATATAAGAATCCTCACCCACTCAATCTTTTTGGGTTTTAAGTTTTAATAAATACCATCTTGTCTAGATGCAATTTATTTTCCATCCTATATTGTTTAATTATATATCTCATACATAATTAATGCATGGCAAAGTCTAGGGTTGGCAATTTTTTAAATGACATGCAATCACATAATATCACATATTATTTGCATTCATTTATCCATTCACCTCATGGACTAATAAGCCACTTTTGATTGTCCATCCTAGAAACATAAATATAATTACAAGGCTTTTAGGCCCAACAATTTCTTTTTGGACTTGGATCTTCCTCTTCGAACACTTCACTCACATGACCTGGCCCGTTTGGTAAAAGGTGTGTAATGGCTTTTCTTTTCCAACAAAATTTTGATTTTCATAAAACCGAGTTTTTTCCAAAAAAAACAAAAATTTACACTTGTTTTTCACAAAAACTGAAACTTATGCATATGAACTAAAAATTCCAGCACTTGTAAATACTAAAACTTTGTTAAAAATTGTTCATACAGCCGAAATTTTGTTAAAGCAATATTCCATCACTTATGTTTTCTAAAAATTGAAACTTAGCCAACACACCATAAGTAAAACCGAAATCTTTACCTCTTCATTTCTTCATCCATAGCTGCCTCATCTTCATCATTACATGATTTTGTACATTAAATAATCAAATAAAACATAAAAATGAAACCAAGGAGGAAACATGACGATGATAGGCCACCCTCTTTGTTACAAACCAAATAAAAAAAACCCTACAAGGTAACTTTAGAATCTATGGACAACCAAAAGAGCAAAAACATACACCATATATGTTTCTATCACATAAAAATATGCAGCATACAAAAATTATTGCCAACCTATGCATCACATATTAGAACCGAAATCATGCATAAGAAAATTGGCTCTGATGCCAATTGTTGGATCGAAAACTAAAGCATGCACAAGTTGGCTAAAATGGAAGATTTCAATACATTTTTAGAAATCAAATTTCAACGAAAACAAGATAACTAAATCAATATTCCAAGTCATACATGATACGGTATAAGGAAAATAATTTACATAAAAAAATAAGATGGAAATTATACCGACTCCTTCACTACAGCTTTAACTCCTCATTGTGCTATCCAATCCTCGATTATTTATCCACTCCAAAGTAACATATCCTCTTCTAGTTATTATATCCTCGACCAATCTGATCATCCACTTGTTCACCTTAGACAACTTGGTTAACAAGATCTTTTGGTAGGAAAGGAGAAGAAAACCCGAAGATATTTTGCCTAAAAGAAAGAAGCCAAAGATAAGACACCTCTCATGCAATTTTCGGCTAATACATGCAAGATAGGAGAGAGAGAGATAGAAATTCAACAACCCCTTGTATTCTTTTTCTCAATTTTAGTTAAGCATCAAAGAAAGAAGTGAAGTGCATCCAATGCATCACATCATTCTTTAGTCAATCATAAAGAAGCCAATAAATGAGACTCTTCTCATTTATTTTAAGATGGTTATATAATAACCTAAATGATACATCTCATTTTCAATTTTGTGATGAAAGAAGGAAGATGGTCCATCAAATGCACCTCTTTCTTCTTTAATCCAATGAATGCTAAAAGGTTACACGCTATCATTAAAAGACAACCATTAAACCATTTAATGATATGATTATCACTCCATTTAATGATGGTAGAGCATGTTAAAAACCATCTTAAATATAGCAAACTAATGTAAAATGTGTAGCTGCACATTTAGCCCATTAAAATTGAAAATCTACCTCCTTTTATCTTTAATAACTTTGATTTAATTTAATTAATCTAATTAATTAAATTAAACCAAAGTCTAGCCCATTTCTAACTGTTCATATGGGCTTCTAACTAACAATTAATTAAAGTAAGCCCAACATTCAATCATAGGCTTTAAAAGCTCTATTTGTATTTCTTACTTTGCTTGATAACCTTCTTAGAAGCCAAATAGGAAATCTAATTGGACTTATATAATTCAAGCTTCAATAAGCTTGAAATTAATTTAATCTCATTAGAATTAATTCCAGCTCATTAACTAAATGTCATTCCACTAAAGACAAATAGTTGAACTCTTGAATTATTAAATATTATGAGAACACATGTTTCAAATAAGATGTCCAATTGCAAACTCTAATATGAACCATATTATAACCATTCGCACAATAAAGGATAAAATTACCGTTTTACCCTTATGTTGTTTTTTCTTCTAGATCTCCCGTTTTACTCTATATGGTGATTAACACACAAGATCTCATCTTGGTATTAAGACTTGATGGGTAGCTAATCCATCAAACTACTGGTACTAGTTTAATCATCAATCTCTATAAAACATCTAAAAGTGATGATATCACTATAAACTCTTTATTTGAGTGAATGTTCCCTGATATATGTTTCAATTAATAATTTCAACATGCAGACATTGGATTGATACTTTGTAAAAATCCATTCTAATCATATCAAAAATTATAATGAAACATATATGAGTTTACCACTCATTAAGATTGTGGTCCATAATAAACGAATGCTTAAGTGTATGTTTTAAGATTAAAGTAATGGCCTACTTTATTCTTTAAAACATACATGATTCTAGATTTATTTAATAGTTCCATTATAGAAAATCAACTACTATCATGATATAAAACTCATCATTCCGTTGAAGTAAACTATTTTTACTTGCACGGAGATAAATCACAACATTACAATCTAAACCATAATCAAGTGACCAACTTGATTATTCAAATGTGAATCAATTATTTTTAGATTGTAATAATACACATGCTTCCCACACATCTCTATGTATATGTATATTACTTACAAAAGAATCTTGGTACCTTATGATTAGATATATAATGCTTATACAAATAAAACCAAACTCTTTTGTTTTATTAATAATAAATATTTTCATTACAAAAGAAACTGGAAGAAAATTAAGTTATAAGTAAATACACTTACTTTCCAGGCCACTATATTTACATAACTCTAAATGTAACACTCAATTATAACACCAAGTGCACAAGTTAACATTTATACAAAACTGGGTACCGTCAACTATAATCAATGCAACACTTATATTTTATAATCCAATTTAGCTCTCACACATAAACCACATGAAGCATATACTACTTCGAAGGAAACACTTATACAATTGATGATATTGAAATCAGAAGAGTGAACCTTCTAGGCCAACATCTACATCATATTCAATATACTCAAATAACACATTTATTACAACTCTATGAAGATGCATTAACCATAAACAATTTTTCAACACATATGCAATTCCTCCTTGATACATGTATTTAAACAATTTTTTCATTCTTTTTTTTCTCTTTCTTTCATTCTTTTTCTTTTTATTTTCTTTTGCTTTTCTCTTTTTTGTTTTCTTTCTTGTCCTTTCTTTTTTTAACATTAAAAGAAACTACATTAACATGAAAATTTCAATGATAAGATAAAAAATAACATCCTAACATTATAACCAACCCTCACATATATACACCCCCACACTTAAAATTTTGTACATCACAAACTCAATAATCACAAATGTTCCACTAGCTTTCTGGCTTGGGTAGGACATTTGGTTAAGTTTAATAGCATAAAATGTGGTTTATATAAGAAAAAAAAAAGTATAAAGCTCAAAGGGGATTAACAAGGGAAAAACCATGTCAATAGGGTAGGCTATTTGGCCAATGTAGTTCGAAAAAACAAAGAATGCCTAATCATTTCCATATTATTGCATATGATAAAAAAGTGGTCTTGAATTGAAATTCAAAGCAAAATCAGGATGTGCATGTCATGAAGGTCACACAATATCAAAAGACAATGAGACTAAAATAAAGGTGTCAATCTAATAAGGCTCAAAATCTCACTGGCTTTGTCTACCATTAGTCACAACTCTTCTAAAGATAATGCACATCGACCAATCACAAAAGTAAAAGTACATGCTAAAGTTGCTATAAAATTCTCTAATCAATGCATTATCTACTTATGAATATATAATCCCAGAAGCAATAAAAAAGGAGAAAAGATGCATAAAAAAAGTAATGCAGAAATGTAATGGAAAAAAAAACTTACTTCCCTTGGGTTGCCTCCCAAAAAGCACCTTTGTTTCGAGTCACTGGCTTGACTCTTTCTCCTTACATGGCAAAATTGTGATCTTCAGGTATTACAGTTAGTGCGACTTCCACATGAGGTAATTCTGGATAGGGCCTTAGTTTATCATCATCCTTATTTAGCATCTTCTTTATCCTTAAATTCTCAATCCCGACTGAGACCATACACTCTGAAAATATTTTGATCGTCTCTTCACCTTTTTCTTCTTCATTTAATTCCTCTAATTTGTTATGTAAAGTTAAAGAGTTAGTCTAAAAAATAATCATAGACTCAGTACTTACGTCTGAGCTAAAAGATGTGCCCCTTCTTGCTTTAAGCTCCTTCTCAACTTCTTCGACACAAGCAATTCGTTGAGGATTGATCTCAAAATTCTCAAGCTCCTTATCACTTTGTAAAGTTTCTGCACAAATGACCATTGGTTATACCTTGGGTTAATACGACAACTCCTTTTCGCTTTATAATTCCAGATGATTGATTTCTCCCTATTGAGGCAACGCATCTTGCTAGAATTGTAGAGCATTATGTTGGGTTTCCTATACACCTTGTTGAAATAACTGCTACATATTTTATTCGAACTACTGCATATCCTGTTGTATTGGATATTGTTAACAATCACAACATTCATCAATTCTTCCAGAGATGTACCTGAGTTTTGACAAGAAACTTCTAGTCCAACAGGGTATCAGGGAAGCAATTTTGATGATTATCCCATCCATAACAATAGTTAGGTTAATCAGTCCAAACATCATTATAGGATTTTGAATATGATTTATAAAAGAAATTACATCTATCCATATCATTTTTTTTACAAACACTAAACCAAAAAAATGAAAGATCACGGAATAACTGAAAAGAAATCAATTAAATACAAATATATACAAAACATCAATTAAATCATAAACTAAAACTAAAATATTGCACTTCCCGGTAACAACACGAAAACTAACTGCAAGTCATAATGCTAGTCAAGATAAAATAACTAGACTATTACTATAGCAGTGGTGAGTCTAGTTTGATCCCATATAGAGTATGTGCAAAGTTTATGAAATGAATTAATCGTTATTTAGGAAAAAGGGGGTTTGGATTTTGGAATAAGAAAATAAAATAAAACTTACCTAATGAAAAAAAATAAAGAGAACATGCTAAAAATAATAAAAGTGGGGAATTCGGTAGGAACCTAATTTTTTGATTCAATATCGACCTACAACCTAATTAAACATATTTCATTAATTTGTTTTTCTCAAACCTCTCCTAGGAACTATTAATCATGGGTTAATAATTAACTCATTTTTCTCTTAGGTAGTGTTTAATCAAAATACCATTGTTAATTAAACCTAACTACCAAATAACCTAGGATACAATCTCTAGATTTAGTTAGGCAGTAGCATTATGAATTAGGAAAACTGATTAATCAAGGCAATAACCACATATGATGCATCATTTAACCTAGATCATGTTATCCCTAATGATTACGAATCACTAGTGGTTACAAATGAATTTCAACATAACAATTATGGATTATATCGAGATTTTAGCAATGAGTTTGCAGTTAAACGATTCAATGAATACATTAAAATCATGTTTTCATAATACTCAATTGATTCATACACAATTAATCGAACAATAATGAAAATCTAATTATCCATACACAATACCCAAATCAATTAACATAATATAACACTATCAATTTCTAATAAGAGAAAAAATAACAAAATAATAAAAAATACTTAAAACGGGTCGTCGATGTCAATGCCAACTCCGAACTGATGTCGAGATGTCTAGCCCTCTATGGATCTCTCCTAAAAAATGCTTCAGCCTCCATCATATATCCGTAGCTGAAACCCCACCCCCACCCCCGGTTGCTATCTTCATTATGTTTCCCTCTCTTCTCTCACTAATCTCTCATGTAAACTTTCTTCTGCCCTCTCCTCTCGCTATTGTTCATAATGTGATAAATAGAAATTGGTGACCATGCTCCTGTTCACTCTTCTTTTAATAACCTACACTGTTACTATATGTTTTAAGTAAAATGCATACATTAAACGCACAACATCTGTGTTGATGTTTAACGTACAACGCCTGCGTTGAACACAAATATTCCAGTTTGTTGCGCTACCATTTTTGTTTTGACGTCTTAGTCTCCTACTGTGTCGTTTTACTCCACCTGTTGTTGTGATGTTTTTGGTCTATTCTTCTTTGAGTTCCATTTTCCTTGTCTTCTATTTTCTTTGTCTTCTTGCTCCATGAAGGCAAGTAACTATTAATCTTCAGAAAATGGTCCATATATTATACCTTTAACTCACTTTAACTTCTTTACTTCTAAATTATACCTAAAATCAGTGGCGGATCTACAATGGGGGCAAGTGTGGGCACTTGCCCCCACTACCTCCAATAAATGTTCTATAAAAATATTATTATTTTAATTTTTTCCCCCATAAAAAAAATTTACTCCTATTAAAATTTTGCCCCCATTAAAAATAAAATTTTGTTCTTAATAAAATTTTTCCTACACTCAAAAAACTTTTTGGATCCGCCCCTGCCTGAAATCATATATGAATTAAAGTGAGTATCTTAAATATTTTCATGTTAATAATCGCTAAGTGTTATGGGATAATTTCATAATCAATTAAGCACCTATCAGTTTCTTCTCAATTTAAAGATTTTGCTAGAGATTTTAACTCATGCATATATGATTTTGAAGAAGAGGAAGATTTTGTAAATTCATGGAATGAGATGCTACGCAAATACAGACTTGAAGACAATGATTGGTTGAGGCACATGTTTGGGATAAAGGAAAATGGGCTTTAGTGTATGAAAGACATGTTTTATACATAAATGATGACAACACAAAGAAGTGAGAGCATGAATAATGTTGTCAAGAGGTATGTCACTTATTAACATAAATTTTTAGAGCTTTTTAATCACTTTGAAAGACTCCTTAAAGATCTTAAATACAAAGTTAAAGGTTGATTTTAAATTAAGTACAAGTATTCTCTTATTATTACATCTAATTGAAATTTTGAAATATGTAGAAAGTCTTTATACTTTTGAGATGTTCAAGTTCTTTCAAAATGATTGGTGTTCTCAAACCCAAAATCAATACATAAGAAAAAAAAAACATAGAAAGAAGAAACTTACGATAGAAGACTTAATTAGGAAGCCTATGTAGTAGCTGAATTCATAAGAACAAACCAAAACTAAAGCTTTTCGAGCAAAGAGAGAGAGAGAGACCAAAAAAAGAACCAACAAACTAATAAGTGCAAAACACATATAAACAATACAAATAATAGAATACAGTAGGCAAAAAGAAACTCAGCTAGGAAATTAGAATAAACACGTCAGTTTGAGGCTATAAATAAAGCACAAAATGTGCTCGTCAAAATTTTATTATATACATTAAACAGAAGTGTATGAGGAGAAGCAATGATGTACGAAGATGAGATAGATAAGTCGATCTTCTACAAAAGTAAAATATAGCGAATGGTTGTCGAAGGCGAACTTGACCAAAGCCAATATAAAGTGTTATTTATAAATGTAATCATCAATAACTACAATGCCAAAACCTATATTTTATTTAGAGGATTAACTACACAATAAGATTAACAAACCTCCAATGTTTGGCATGGAATCTTGATGCATTCTTTCCGTTGTGGACACCACAACTTATCAATATCAACAAATCACATGTAAAAGAGGAAGTTTATGGTAGAAGACCCTATTTTCTATTCTCACACCTATGGCTACACACCCACAATCTCACCACATGTTATTCTTTATAACATGTTCTACCCTAAGGCGTAGAAAAGGATAATTGCTTCATTTCAAGGAAGTGATGAACTATAGTTTAATGGGCCAACTTATAGTTATTAGGTTACCACTAGATGCCTCAAATGCAATTAGTAAATTATTAACCATATCATTACGATTATTAAACATACATTAGGCAATTCAATTAATGGTTGTAAATATGGAATTAATTTTGTTATTGTATTATTCCATATATTTCTAACATTCTCCTACTTGGACAATATAATCAAACCACCATACCAATCCCCATCATCCAAAAACAATTAAATAAATCATATGTAATATCATATCAACAGATATATTTAATACATATGATTATACCCTAGAGATGTTCAAATATAACAACAAACATTAAAACAACATACATGTAGTACAACAACTCAGACTACAAATTTGTCTCCTTTTGTACCTATCATTTTGTCAAACTACACATATACATCAATATATATATGTCAATATTAACAAGACATGACTACAAATATCATTATCAATGTTTCATATATATAAGTCATAAGCAATATGTACAAAGTACTAACATGTTCAATACAAAATAGCAAACTCCTACTAATCTTATCAAGCTAGGCTTCTAACATTCACATACGGGGGACGTGTTCTGCAAACAAACATATAGGTAAGTCTTTTATAAGTGAATCTATTATCATACTTACTGTACTCAATAGTAATGAGGGATTCAACGACTATCTCTTTAACAAAATAATACTTTATACCAAAATGTTTTGAACGAGAAGTGCTTCTAGTGTTCTTTAAGAAAGTTACAGTTGCGGAGCTATCACAATACAATTTCAACAAACTCAAAATAGAGTCTATAATATCCAATGTTGAAATAAAATTTCGTAACCATATTACTTGACAAATTGCCTCATAGTATGTTATATACTTTGCCTCTATTGTAGAGGATGCTGTGAGTGTCTGTTTGACACTTTTCCATGGTATAGCTCCTCCATCCATCATAAAGATGTAGCCTCAAGTGGAATTTTTATCATGCATACATCCTGCATAATTAGTGTTACTGAACCAAACTATATCAAGAGTGTCAGTTCGCCAATAAGTCAACATATGATCTTTGCTACTTTGAAGATACCTCATGACTTTCTTATCTGCTTTCTAATGACTAAGTCTAGGATCACTTAAGTATCTTTCCAACATGCCTACAAAAAAAGCAATATTAGGGTGTTTGCATACTTAAGCATACATCAGACTGCCAACAAATGGCATATAAGGAATGGCTTTCATGTCATCTCTCTCCTTATCATTTTTTGGACATTGGGCCTTTGAAGATTTGCCACCCTTCACTATTAGTTCCTTTCTAAAAGAACAAACATGCTTATTGAATCTTTTCAAGATATGATCAATGTAAGTCTTTTGAGATAATCGAAGAATCCCATTAGCTATATCTCAGAGAAGTTGAATTCCAAGTATATACGAGGCCTCACTAAGATCCTTCATATCAAAATGGTTAAATAATAGTTATTTTGTCTCAATGAATAGATCAGAATCATTACAAGTAAGAAGAATGTCATCAACATATAGTACTAGAAAAATGAAACTACTCCTTAAAGCCATTTATAGTGACAACGATATCAAACTTGAGATATCACCATCTTGATGCTTATTTTAACCCATATATAGACTTCTTGAGCTTTCAAACCATGCGTTCTTTACTAGCATCTCGAAACCAACTAGTTGAGTTATATAAACATCTTCATAGAGATCTCCATATAAGAAGGAGGTCCCCATATCCATTTGATTGAGTTCCAAATCAAAATAAGCAATTATGGTAGAAACTGGTGAAAAGTTTCTTTGAAATCAATTCCTTCTCTCTAGCTATAGCCTTGAGCCACAATTATAGCTTTATGACTTTCTACTTGTCCACTTGAGTCATGTTTGATTTTGTAAACCCACTTGCACCTATTGGGTTTGCAACCTTTAGGTAGTTCAACCAACTCCTAAACTTTATTTTGTGACATGGAATTCAACTCATCTTCTATTACATTCATCCACAACATAGATTGAGGATTATTTATGGCTTTTTGATAAGTGACTGATTCAGTATTATCTCCACATCAAACTTATGTTCTTACAAACAAACAATATAGTCATTAGGAATGGCAAGTCTATGTGTTATTGTGATCTCCTGATAACAAATTCATCATCCCTAGTATCAATGACTTCATCCTATGTTTGATTATAAGGTTCATGATGAGATTCCACTAGAATCTGTTCAATCATAGGGTAATCAGTAGGAGAGGAAGTGATGAGTACAGTGATTAGCATACATTCTTCCCTAAATACAATTTCTTTTGGCCCTTGACTTGAGCCAAATCCATCTTCAAAATAGACAGCTTTATATAATTATATAATTCTAGTCGTGTGAGATGGGAAATAGAATCTGGAACACCCTTAATCTAATGGTGTAGCCTACAAAGTAGCCTCTAATAATTTTTGGATCAAGCTTCTTAGATTGTGGATTATAGGGCCTCACTTTTGCTTTGCATCCCTATACATGAAAATGGCACAAGCTTGGTTTCTTACTTGACTGTAACTCATATGGAGTCTTTGGGACTGACTTGGTAGGTACTTGATTCAAGACATAAGCAGTTGTCTTCAACACCTCACCCCATGAAAATTCTAGCAAACTAGAATGAATCAACATACACTGCAACATATCGAGAAGTGTGTGGTTTATTCTTTCAGCGATTCCATTTTATTGAGGTGTTCTTAACATTATATATTTTGTTTCCATATCACATTCTTGCAAGTATCTAGTAAAAGCCTCAGATTCCTTCTGCTTTCATTATGACACCCATAATACTCTCCACCTCTGCTAGAATTAACTACCTTAATTTTCTTCCCCTTTTGAAGCTCAACATTTATCTTGAAAATCTTAAATGCCTCCAAAGAATCAGATTTTTCAAGAATGAGCTCCACATGACCATACTAGGAAAAATCATTAATAAAAGTGATGAAGTATTAATAACCACCCATAGTATGTGGAATAAATGGTCCACATATATCAGTATGAATCAACTCCAACAATTCTAAGCACCTATTTATTTTGCTATTTCTAACCTTGGTAGTCAACTTTCCTTTAATACAATCAAAACAAATAGTGAAATCTGAAAAATCAAAATCCTAAAGTACACTATGTTTTACCAACCTCTCCATTCTGTCTCCAGAAATATGGCCTAAATGTTTGTGCCATAACATAGAAGATATCAAATCTAACCTCATACGTTTGGAATCAACAACAGTACTAAGAGAAAAGGAAAAAACAACAGTAACAACATCATTCAACTCAAGTTTGTAGAAATTTTCACATAAAATTCCATTTCTCACCAAAAGAGAGTCACGATACAAAGTCAATTTTCCAAATCCAAAAAGAAGATTATAACCTAGTCTATCTAAAATGGATACATAAATCAAATTCCTCCTAATAGAAGGCAAATAAGCAACATTATGTAACAGACACTCAACTTTCAGCTGCATCTAGTGAAGTGAGATTAAAATTTGTGTTGACATCGAAGGTTGGAAATTGTAGGGTTAATCCTTGCTAGGCTCCTCGGCATCGGAATATGGGTAAGAAGAAGAAGATGCTTCATAAAGGCAGAGACATTACGGTAAAGTGTGTCATGGGTTTATAGGCAGCTTGAGAGGCATCTATAAGAAACCTAGACATTCTTGACGACAAAGTGCAGGAAGTAAGTGCAAAGTTTTATCCTCCGACAAAACAGGCAATACGCAGAATACTACAGGAGGTGACAAGGAAGTGAACATGGCTTCGGGAGTAAGCAGAGAGGGAGCAACAAGATCAATACAGCAAGCCAAGATTCAAGGCAATGTGGAGGAAAAGAAAAATAATCAGTTGATAATGAAAGTAGCAAATGTGTCCAATGCTTGTGTCTATAAACAGGAACAAGTGAGGGGAAACAGGGAAAAGAGGGAAAGACTAGAGCATTCGGGTTTCAAGAACAGAACGTAAGTTACTGAATCAAACAAAAAATGTGGGTATTGGGGTGTTACATATTGGAGAGCTGGGGGATGAGGATGCATCCATAACTGATGACGCTACAAAATGGGGAGAATGTAACCACAGAAGCATTAGGCTTAGAGGATGAGGAACCTATCCCGAAGGTGCTCGACGGAATGTTGAAACCAGCTTTATTCTAGAACAATAGAGAGTTAACACAAGAGCTGCAGCTTGAATATGTGCAAGTAGAAGATGAGCGTACTATAGAGAATGAAGATGTAAAAGAAATTAAGCAAACATAGGGTTACTATCTTGTAGGGTGCTTCACAGGAAGGTTTCTAGGGATGAATGCTATTAAAGGGCAAATAGTGAAATGGAAAGTGTAGTACAGAATTCTACCCCACAACCAAGGTTGGATGATATTCCAATTTAGTACAGAAGAAGATCGCACCAATGTTTTGACAGGAGGTCCGTATGTAGTGTTTGACAGAACTTTGCTATTGAAGAAACTTTCATGGAAGATCCAAGGAGGACAGGAAGGGGGAGGGGTCCCCTAGCTAAAAAATGAATTTACTTTTATGGAATGTTCGAGGCCTAAACAAGGCCTCGAGACAATATAGTGTTGTAAACCTCATGAGACAACACAACTGTAAGTTTGCTTACTTACTAGAGAATAAATTATCAATTGAGAGCCTGAATAAGATGATGAGAAATAGATTTGGACGATGGGAGTGTTGCCATAATTTTGGTTATATCTCTGGAGGTAGAATGTGTATTATATAGGATCCCACTTTCTATAAATGTCAGGTTTTGGAGATTGAAGACCAGTACATTCATGTTAGAATTCAATGTAACATATCACAGTTCACCTATTTAGTCTCATTTATGTATGGTCTATATAGTGTCACCAAAAGAAGGGAGCTTTGGTAGAAACTAAAGGGAGTAAATATGGATCCAGTGAGGCCTTGGATAATATTGAGTGACTTTAATTATGTTTGTGCACCAAGAGAGAGGCTAGGATGACAGCCCCCTTCAGCCTACTTAAAGATCTACTGGATTTTAGATTGACATTAGGGTCAGGGGATGCTCCAAGTAGGAGAGAGTTTTATACTTGGAACAAAAATCAATTATGGGCTAAACTTGATAGAGTACTCTTGAACCAAACATGGGACTCTTTGGGTTATTACTGCCTTACACACTTTCTGGAAATGAGGGCAGATTCTGATTATTGCCCAGTACTTGTAGTCATCAACTGAATGGGACAACTAGGTAAGAAACCCTTCTAGTTCTTCAATATGTGGCTAAAACATCCTCAAATATAGGATATTATAGACAATAGATGGGAGAGGACAGTAGAGGGATCAACTCAATATGCCCTATGTAGGAAACTAAAGGAGCTAAAATACTCTCTGAAATCTCTGAACTCCAAAGCATATGGGAATATTTCTGCCAAGGCTACAAATGCACAAGAGGGTTTTCAAACAACCTATAAAGGGTCCCTAAATAGGCTTGATGACCTTGAACTGAACCAAGAGGTGAAGAATAAAAGGAAGCATGTTGATTTCCTACTGGAAGAAGAAAGATTGTTTTTCCAACAAAAGCCAAATGCACACATCTTATAGAGGCTAATAAAAACACCAAATTCTTCCATATAATAGTGAGGAAAAGAGGGAAACAGAACACAATTGCCCACATGATTAGGGAAGTTGGGAATTTAACTACTTCAATGAAGAAGTGGTAAGTTATCTGAAATTTTACCAGGACCTCTTAGAAATAGCATCACCTCTGCACAATCTAGATGTAGATGTTTTTAGGAGTGGAATGGTCCTAGATAAGCATGCACAGGGAACATTGGATGCTCCAATCTATGATGAGGAAATTAAGATATCCATGTTTGACATAGGAGATGACAAAGGCCCTTGGCCAGATGGCTACACTTCTACCTTCTTCAAAAAACATCAGGAAAGGGTAGGGCTAGATGTAATAGCTACAGTGAAGGAGATTTTTTACATCTAGCAAAGTCCTAAAACAAATCAACCACTCCATCATCACTCTTATTCCGAAGACCACAACTACACCAAAAGTAATTGATTTCAAACCTATTTCTTGCCTGAATGTTGCCTACAAGGTGATCACTAAAATTCTGAATGGGCGTATGATGAAGGTTGTAGGGAAAATAGTTGATTCAGCACAGGCAGTCTTTGTACCAAGGAGAAATATGATGGACAATTCTTTTATTGGCCAGGAACTTGTAGTGGGTTATACAAAGAAGAGGATATCCCCAAGATGTATGATAAAAGTAGATATTACAAAAGCCTATGATACAATTGTAAGGGATTTTCTTAAGAATATGATGACAAGTTTGGGTTTCCCAATAAAATTCACATGTTAGGTCATGGAATGTGTGAAAACCACTTCCTACTCGATCTCAATAAATGATTCACTGCATGGAATGTTCAAAGGCCAAAGGGGACTAAGATAAAGTGACCTAATGTCACCCATATTATTCCTACTAGGGCTGGATTGTCTCTCGAGGCTATTAAGAAATTAAACATCAACTCCCCGAGTCCATTTCCATCAGAAGTGTAAATATCTAGGTATTATCCATTTTCCTTTTATAGATGACCTTATGCTATTCTCTATAGGTGATCAAGCCTTTATATGCATACTAGTAGGTCTACTGGTTGAATTGGAAAGGGTGGCAGGACTAACGGTGAATATGGCAAAGTCTAGTATATATATAGAAGGGGTAGATGGATATGAGAGGGAGACCTTAAGGTAGATGGTGGAGTATCCCTTAGGGGAGTTTCATGTCTATTATTTGGGGTTCCTATTGGCACCTATGAAAGTTTCGATGGCCTAGTTTTCAATGCTTATTGAATATGTTGAAGGCTATTTCAACTCTTGGAATGGTTACTCCCTTTTGTATACTGATATAATTGAGCTCATAAACGCTGTCATCCAAGGAGGACTGTCATTTTGGCTCTAAGCATTCCCTATCCCTACTACCATTTTAGAGAGACTAACCTCTATTTGTACATTAAATGGAAAAAGTTTAGATAATGATTTTTCTTATGTTTTAATTGATAAACATGTTATCTACGAGCAATA
>JANJEY010000004.1:34367323-34386839 GCA_024703695.1 Erythroxylum cataractarum | reverse complement strand
TTATTATTTATTATTAAGATTTTTGAAAGCATGGTTGATGTAAACAGTAAACTAGTAAAATATACAGTACAACTGTACAATATAACAATATAGACTATTTTGCAATTTTTAAAAATTTTATGAAATATTTTATAAATTAAAAAAATTACCTGAAACGGTACCCAATACTGATTGGTACTAGTACAGTTCTGTTACAGAACCCAATTTGGTACCAAGCCCGGTACAGTATTTATATATTTGGCCTGAACATGATCACCAAACATGGCCCTTTCGTGCATATGCATTTCTCATCGTACTACCAAAAATGGCCTAGAGAGTGAAGAGAGATTACAAATAAGAACTTTGTAGATCTCAAATCTTTTTCTTATTTTTGTGGCGTGTTTCTTAATTTCTTTATTATGATTTATTTCTTTATGAATTTATAATTTTAAAGTGTTGTATATTCTAAAAGATTACAAATCATTGAACTTGATCTAAATTATAAGTTATTTTAACTCTTCTAGATATCATTGAAAGGTTGTTAGGCTCGCTTATGAGAATTTGGTTCACTAGTCCACAACTTTGACACTTCAAAAATAGACTTAGACCTGTTTGATAATCAATTGATTGCATTAGTTGTTAGCTGATTATATTAGTTGTTAGCTAATAGCTGATTATAACAACTGATTTAACCAGCTGATTGCATTAGCTGATTGTCATTTGATGTTTGGTAAAATTAGCTGTTTAGTATTAACTGTTTGTGTATAAAATGACTTATGAGGATACGACTTAAAAAAAAAATAAAGGCATGAATATTATATATCTTAGTATTTCATTCAACATTCTTATAGGAATTTGGATTTTAGATATTAAATTATACAAAAATTAAGTTTATAACTCTAATAAAAAACATAGAACATATAATAATAATAATAACAATAACAATAACAATAACAACAACAACAACAACAACAACAACAACAACAACAACAACAACAACAATAATAATATGACGATGATGATGATGATAACAACAATAATAATAATCATGATGATGATGTTGATACATCCAAACATAAAATATAATAATAAAAATAAAGTTTAACAACACAATTCAAATAGAGCAAAAGAAATGAACATCATCATTTACAACAAATGTTTATAATTAAAAATAAAGTTTAACAACACAATTCAAATAGAGCAAAAGAAATGAACATCATCATTTACAACAAATGTTTATAACAAATCAAAAACGACGTCTAACTATCATTAAACTAGAAGCAATATTATCACGAATAGTTTTCATCTTCCGAGTTCTTTGTTCTTCAATATCTTCTTGTGTAGAGTTAATTTCAACATCTTGAAGTACATCTGGAGGTATAAATTTAGGATCTTGAATGATGTTGCTAAAAGCTAAATCGCCAATTGTACTTCTTCCAATATAGTTATGCAATGCGAAAGCTGCACAAATTATTCTATTTTGATCCGTTAATGAATACTTAGGCATTTTCTCCAATATCTTCCATCGAGCCTTAAGAACATTGAAAGCCCTCTTAATATAACTTTTTAATAATGAATGGGCTTGATTAAAAATTTCTCGAGATCCTGTTAGATTTGCACCACAAAACTCCGATTGATGATATCTCATCTTTAGGTAAGGTCTCAAATATCCTTCTCTTTCTGAATAGTCTTTGTCAACCAAGTAATATTTACCTGAGTTTCCATAGAAGCAATATAATTAGTATAAATGATATCATAAAAAGTCTAAATCATTAATAGTAAATCCTACAAATCTTACAATTATCTCTCGGTGATTTTAGAAATTTAAGTCTCAAATTACTGATTATATCAAGGACATTACGAGAAGCATATTCTGATCCCTCCAACTCACTAAAACATATGTAAATAGTAAGTTAAAGTCATATGTTGCCAATACATTTGTTGTTGTTATTCCTTTCCTTCCTCTATATCTCATTTGATCCTCCTTTGCAACAAATAATGTTATATGTGTGCCATCAATATCTCCAATGCAATCCTAATATAAAATAATAATCATAAGATGATAAAACAACATTTTTCAATGGAAAATATAATGAAGGGGGAGGAAGAACATAATCAGTTACCTTAAAATGTGGCATATATCTAACATCATTAGTAATTTGTGGTGGAATTTTCTTAAATTTGGGATCTTTTAGTACGGGTATATCCCTTGAAAATCCATCTATAATAGTCAAAACTTCTTTAAAAACTCTACTCACAGTTTCACCAGAATGTTGAAAACACTTTTGGGTATCTCTATTAGAGGAACCTTTACGTAGGAAATAAACGAATAAACCGACTTTCTCCAAAATAGACATCCTATCTAAAGGTCTCAAACCATAATTATTTTCCAAAACCTTACATAATTGACGAAATATTTTTTGATTCATCCTAAATGTATTAAAACACCTTTTGTCTTGACCATTCAATAATTCATTCATCCATAGTTCCCTTATTTGATAGGAACTCATGCATGGTTCCTTGTATATGTGGTTAAAAAATACATATTCATGTAACCCACTACACAAGCCATTGAATCCCAAAACTCAATCTCATTGTCCAAAAATTGCTTCATTTAGAGAAGTTGCATAATTTGCATAACATTATCATCCATATCTATAAATCAATATGTAAAATTATATTGTAAATAAACAAGACACTTATATGTCTAAATATAAAGAAATAAATAATATAACACGTAATAAAATTATAGATTACCAATAAGATAACATAATATAATAAAATAAACTAACTAAAATCATAATATATTAAATAACACCATGTCAATATAAGTGCACAAACAATAAAAACAATAAACTAAACATAGAAATAGATAAATAGAAACTATGTTTAATGTTTTTTATTTTGTCATACTCATACATAGACTTTATATATTCAACCCTCTTTGTATCATCTAGTAAAACAAAACAAAAAAGACATTCTTTACGGATCTTCAATCAACAGGCAAGCAAAGTAAAATTCAAAGTACCAATCTCTAAACTAGGAAAAGTACATATTTTTTCCAAAGCATTCATAACATCATGGTGTGATGCACTAGTACCAATACTTTATGATGAAATAAAATTCATCGTGTCCAAAATTTTTGTAATGGATCTATTTATCTTCATTTTTGCACTCTGCCTCTCTTGAATCAATTACATCATATCGTCAAGCCTATCATACATTGCTTCAGATCTTTCTACCCTTTTAACAGAATTAGTTCTTACACTTTTGTTACTTTGTGAACTATTACTCTTTAAAACCCTTTTGTATTTTCTTCTCTCAGCCCCTTCATCATGTGTAGCTTGAGGGGTCGGGGTAGATTCTCTCCACACTTCGTCCCAATTGTTTAGACCACCAGTCTCATCTATATTCTCATGATCATAATAGGCTGACAATTGATGATGAACATTATGACTATCAGGTGGAGAAGGAACATATACATCCTCAACTTCTCGTTGTCCTTGTGGCGGCTCAGCTACAGGACAAAATGTAGTCTCTCCTAGGGCTAAACATCCAAACAGTTGATCCAACTTATATTCAAGCTCAAGTTCAAGCCCTTCTTTTTTAAATGTTTTAAAATTGATGTTCTCCTACAAAAAAATTAAATAACTTATATTTAACTAACTATTTAGTATTATAGTAAAGGAAAATAACTTGAATTGGGGAAAAGGGGATAACCTTAATCTTCAAAGTCCACCACTACTCACTAGTAGCAATTGTTTCTTTGTCATAATCCCATCCTAATCCCCTTTCTTTCCCTTTCAATTGTTTCCAAAGACTCACATCTAGTTCTCATCCAATCAAACTTATTTATAAGCTTAGTTTTATCCTATGGTAAGTTGGTTGCTCTGTGAAACTCTTCCTCCACCATTTTCCATTGTAACCTTAGACCAATATCTTCACTGTGTTTTCCCTTACTCCTTTTAATATGTTGGTTACAAATGTTACAAAACATAAAAATAGTTTCTTTTGGCCAACGAATCCTACCTATATCATACCCCCTTTGACTTCATCCTTTATTTCCTTTTTGGGATGATGTCATTTAATCATATAAGATGAAAAAAATTATATGTTAGTTAATCAATTTACAATTGATTTCACAACTTAATTAGTTTGACTAGTTTGAATTAGACTATTTGAACAAAATAAATATATAAATACTATTTTATCATTGTAATATTTTTATTTATTACTTATTGTAAAATTATTTGATCTTTTAATTTCAAATGAGTAATAGAATTAACTTGTGAATGTTATTCAAAAATTATATAAATTGTAATATATATTTTTAAAATAGTATATTATAACAAACATTTTTATTAAATTACTATTTGTTTATATATAATAATTTAAGATAATTATCGTTCTTTGGGTAATAAAGGAACTATTAAATAATTAAATAATCAGCAAGAATTGTCCAAGACAAGTAATACTCTTTCAAATTATATGTTCATTGTCTAACTCTCTTTCCTTTCTCTTTTTTATGTATATCTTGATTTATATATTAATAAATGAATATCAACATTTATCATACTAAACTTACTTATTAATTAATGAATATTATGTTTAAAGAAAATCTCTTGAATAAAATTCACGATAACAAAAATTAGATGTCATTTTTTGTGGAATTCTTAATTTGTACTAATGGTTATACATCTTTTTTTATGGAAAATTTAAAAAATTAGATTGATAGATTAAAGTTGAAGAACAACATTAGGAGAGTAGTAATAATCTTCTTAGTCTCCTATCATAAAAACGACAACATACTATACAAACAAACCAATTGAAACAACATTGTAGCAAGAATAATAGATCTCATATTGGTAATAGGAAAGCAATTAGTAACTAGGAAAACATGGACTTACTAAATAATGAAAGCTAACAAAAGTTGGAAAACATCACAGAAGACAATTATGCGATACAATACTGTTGTTTTATGTGATACAATACTCTTTATATTAGTAATAGACATTTCAATATTAACAAATACAAATCCTGAGTTCTAATCCTTACTACTCTACCCCAGGGTCTTCACACCAATTAAGATCAAAAAATGATCACATGTGAACTGTATATCTTGGGCCACTAAACTTTAAAGTTGATGTTATGTTAAAAGAAAATGGTTAGTGTTAATGCTTCTAATTTAACAGCAATTCAGCCTCTATGATTGTCTAAATGATTGAATAACTTGACAAAGACAAACACAAAAATAATGACTTCAATCAATTATAGTATTCTTCACATGACCTAGTAATTATTTTACTCTAAGCGTAGGTGCTCAGCAAAGCAAATAAATCTCCTAACCTTATTCAAAATAACAGGAACACAATCACGTTATATTAGGTACCTTCAAGTCAATCATTCATACCATTAACTTTTTAACAAACAATTTTCATTTCAAACGTAACTTAACACTCAATACAACCTAAGAGATGATAAAAAATCCTTTTTCCTTAATTAATGAGAACCAATAAAGTAAACCAAACCTTAATCGATCTCGGTAATTATGAAAAAGAAAAGTAACAAGCAGTACCCACACAAACCTAATATGAACCTAAAAATACAAGATTCAATCAAAAAATAGAAACAATCATCCTTTCAATCAAATGAGGCATGATCAGAACATAGAAAGAACAAAACTTACAAACGAAGACAGCATTGGCAAGATCTAAGTGAACCCACATGGAATCGATTAAGTTATAAAAGTGAAAAAAAGAGTGGAGTAGCTAAGACTAATCAATGAAGTTATAAATTAAGTTAAATGAGATAAATTCAAAAAATAGTTACTTTTTACTAATTGTTACAATAACCTTCAGTTCACACAGCTTTACTGCAGCAAATCCGTATAAACCTCAACTACTATCAGACTTATTTAATAAAACTAAATCTACCTCAGATTTCAATCATTAAACCTCAGATTGCATTCATTAAATCTTATGTTGCAGTCACTGATATTCTATTAAATCGATATGCAAATCGTATAAGAGTATAACAATCTATTTTTGAATTTAGATCAATGTGAATAGTCACTAGAAGCAAAAGTAGATAGTATTTGGCAACACTTTCTTTTTTTGATCATTTTGATAACGAAAATGAAGTAATTTTACAACGTTTTCTTTTAAACAATTGTTTCCTATGTTTTAAGTTTCTAATGACACCAAGATCATACAATTTGATTCAATATTCCAAAAGTTATACTCTAAATACTTCAAACTTTTCTTAAAATGAGACAGTACTCTATACTCAACTTCAAGCCAAATTCTGGAACTCTTGGAGATAGAATTGAAATTCAGTTTCTTCATGCAATTTGTAACCCTATGTCTCTAGTTTAGTCTAAATTAAGAATTATTCCATTTGGATAACTACAGAACAAGTTATGGTCAAAATACCGAAGTCTATTCAATGAAATCTTTCTGGTTATCATAATCTAGCAGAGTCAACATTCTCATCTTAAATTAATCAACCAATCAGTTTCAAATGGTAATAATTTTTGGTGAAGATGAAGAAACATGTCTTATAAGGCTACCGGTTTAAGTATCATGTTATTTGAATTTCTAGAGAAGAAGTTATAGGCAAAAGATCAAAGGATGTTAAAAAAAAGCCTTCCATCAATAGTTTTTTCAAAGTCGTGATCGTACTTCAGTACGATTGCGACTTCCAAACTTAGCACCGCACAATCGTGAGATTTTTCAAAAGTAAAGCACGATCGTGACTTCCTTCCTTCTTCCTTCTTCCAATATTGTTATTTTCTCTTCTTCTTCCTCTATTTTTCTCAATTCTTCCATTTCTAAATTATTTCAATCTCCATTTTCGACTTCATTCAACTCAACACATTCACAACCAATTCTAAAAATCCAAATTAAACCACAAACATTAAAATAGAAAAATTCACACATGTTCTTCACGTTTTCTAAGCTTTTCTTCATTTTTCTGCTACATTCTTAGTTTCTACTCATTCTCCAATTTCTTCTTTAAAATTTATCTTTCTCATATCTAGACATCATCTAACATCTTTTCCTCAACTCTAAAAATCGTTTTTGTTCATTTATAAAATCATCCAAAATTTCACGTAGAAACCATGAAAATAAAGTATACATATATCAACTTTTCATAATTTTCTGCAATCTCCCTATACATATTTTCAATGATTTTTCTAACCCAAAAATCATTTCAACAACATCTTATAATATATTGATCATCAAATATGCAGAACAATACATACAACATACCCAAAAATCCATACTCACGTTAACTAACGTTATGCATGTTTTATTTCTTCTCCTTCCATTTTTGTACTCACTCTTAAATTATCTATTTTGCATTTCTATATTCAATACAATCTCTAAACAAGTCATATTCAAATTTACACTTCAAACACCAAAAATCCAAAACTTCATATACTTCCTCTCTCTCTCTACTGTATTTTAGATTTTCTCTCTTCTATCTTATTCAATATTCATAAATGTTTTCCAGATTTTCTCTCTTCATATATAACACTTAATCAATTCTTCTTCTTCTTTTAGAAGACGTAAAATACAACTTCTTTATTCATTCAACAGTGATGTCACGGGTGTGAGCTAACTTCTCACGCCCATGCATCCTCCCTATTCTGTATTTATTTGTTTCATCTTCCAAAATTTCTCATTCCTATATAAGTCAATTCATACGTAAATCACAACACAAATAAATCAAAATCCAAGATTCATATCCAATTCAGAAACTGACATATTCATGTATATTTTCATTTTTTCTGCACTTTTCTATCTTTCTTTCACCTGTTGTATTTTACGGTCGTTCTACACTTTTTTATCAAAACCTATCATTTTATCGTTTTTTAAGTCTTGTATTTGTTTACTTCTTTAGAATGCTGCTTTGATGTTACTTGTGGAACTCAACAAGCACACCCTTAAGTCATAAGGTGACTAATTAAGTTTCCCTTGTGACTAGCAATATTTTAAAACAACGTAAATCATAACGAAGACATGATTTATGAGTACATGACTTTAAAAAATATAAGAATATAAATATTATATATATTAGTATTTCGTTGAATATTCTTATAGTAATTTAGATTTTAGATATTTAATTCTACAAAAATTAAGTTTATAATTCTAATATAATTATTATATCTCGTAAATATAATAATAACAGCAACAACAGCAACAACAACAACAAAATTTATGAAGAAACACCTACTCTCTGCACAATACGTGTATGACTACTATGGGTGGCTTAAGTCACCCCGTGACTATCAATACTTTAAAGCAACATAAAGCGAAGAGTAACGAAAAAATAAAGATAAAATAGTAATAGCCAAATAGCTAATGCAGTTGTTTCTTCAAAACGCTACATATGATCAGCTTTTTATAAATTAGTTGGTTGGGTTGAATCAGCCCATCCAATTAACAATCAACCAAACACAACCAATAATTGATTTTGGTCAATCAATTATTTTATAGCAATCATCCAAACAGGATCAAATTTCTATCCCAACGAGAGAGAGAGAGAGAGAGAGAGAGAGAGAGTAAATTACTGTAACATTATTCAGTTTCAATTGTGTTGCGTGATTTTATTTTTTCAAAAAAATATATTACGTGATTTTAAATTTTTTAGCTTCCACGTCACGTCTTTCTTGGGGCCCTCCTAACTGCCCCACTGGAAGCCTCGGGGCTTAGCCAGCCCAAACTGCTTGGAAGCGAAATAATTCAACATGACATTAACATTTTGGTTGGGTAAAATAGCGCACGTGAGAGAGCCCCAACAAATCGCAGATCTGTAGAGCCATACTCTACACTTCCCTTTCTATTTTCTCTGAATCCACTTCAGTCCGTCATGGATTGACCTCTATCAGCCTTAATTTACACTTCTTCATCTTTCCTATCAAATCGCTAAGGTTTGCTACTTTCTTATGCTTTTGTTTTTCTCAGCTTCTTAACGTTATGTGTAGATTGGCTTTGTTTGTTTGCTTCGAAATTGGTTCCATTTGGTTTATTATCTCCGATTGTTGCTACTTCAGGTTAGATTTTCCTACATGTCACTGATTGCTCGCAAATGTTTGGCGGTGAAGTTGAATGGTTGATCTTTAGGGATTTCCTGTGCTCTAGATAGCTAATTTACGGCTTTTTTATGAGTTCTACGTTTAATTTTGCTTTGCTGATGGGTTTCCATTAGCGTTTCTATCTTCATGGTTTTGATTTTTGTCCTGTTTTGTCTTTCTGATATCGAGTGGTCTCTTGATTGAGATATTTCCCTTCAATCTTGTGAGGTCACTGGTAAGCTCTTGAGTTGGTACTGCCTAATACCTGGACTAAAAACCCTTTATGTTAGCGCACATGACACATTCCTTAATGTTACTAAATTCTTGGTATGCAATTTATTGACATCTTTTTGCCGTTGTTGTTTTTATGTTCTCATTTTATGAGTTTGGTGTTCAAGATGATTTAAACTGGACAGGTTACTAAATGAAGTTTAAAGATTGAGGAAATTGTCAAGGTTTATCCATCTGACTCTTTTTGCAGTTGGGATTTAAATGATAACCAAGTTATAGACTGGTACTCTTTTTTAAACTTGATAAAGTATTCTCAATGGAAAATGAATTTAAAGGAAGGCCTTTTTTTTTTTCCTTGTCACTTTCCTTAAATGAAATTGTGTAAATTTCCATAAGATAACCAAAACACAACCTAATATCAAAGTGACTTGTGAGAGGGACCAATCAGATAAAGGATGCAATATGAGAAACTTGTTACCCAATCCTGTGTCATTGATAGCAGTGTTGAATTCTTCTCATGTGTCTCTGCGGTCTGGACTTTTAAAGTTAATTTTGATACTTTATCCTTCCTGTTCTATTGCTTAGGTGAATGATCTAGGAAATTACATCCTGGTATAAAATTTGAACTCTCAATCTTGAAAATATTGGAAAGAAACTAGAAAAAGTACTTAGTGTTGTGTTTTAAATGATTTTTTCTTCTCATTACATGCTGATGTATTATGATTTTCAGGAGTGAGTTTGTACACCGTCTAACCTTTATAAGAGAAATATGCTTATATTCTTTAAAAAACTTGGTCTACATTGATTTTCTTTAACTCTGAAGTGCATGTACCAGCTTGTCTGCTATGGAGTATACTGAATCAGTTGCAAGCCTCATCAACTCTACGTCCTCTAAGATAGAGCAACTTCAGAAAGCATTTGCTGAACTTGAAAGTCATCGGGCTGTAACACTCAACTTGAAATGGAAAGAAATTGAGGAACATTTTCATTGTCTTGAGCGGTCATTGAAGAGGCGCTTTCATGAACTGGAAGACCAAGAAAAGGAGTATGAAAGAAAAACAAGAAAGGCTCAAGAAATGTTGAAAAAATGTGAAGCTTCTGTTATGGCCAAGGAACAAGATTCATTGGAGAGACTCCAAGAGAAAAGAGATGCTGCTATGTTGGCAATTGCTATTGCTGAAAACAAGCATAGGAAGGTATCATCTGCCAAATCTGTTGATGTCACCAATGATGACCATGGTGAGTCGCCAACCATTGAATACCGAACAACTGATGCCATGGCGGGCCAAAGTAACTTGGAAGAGATCAAAGATTCTCCTGAAAATACAAACATGGAAGTGGTTTCTTACCCCCAGTTGCTCGCACTGTGTAAAGAGATGGACTCTGAAGGGCTGCACAAGTTTATATCAGATAACCGTAAAAACCTTGCTGTTCTAAAGGAGGAGATTCCATTTGCTCTAAAGACTGCTTCTAACCCTGCTGAATTGGTTTTGAACTCTTTAGACCACTTCTATCGGGTTGATGTACCAAATATTGATGGAAAGAAAGATTCTAACCTTTTGGGGCTTCGTCGAACCTGTATCATGTTGATGGAGTGCCTCAGCATTGTACTAACATATGAAGATTTAGTTTCAGTATCTGATGTCATCTCAGCAGATGTTAAGAAGCGAGCAAAGGCTATCGCAGAAGAATGGAAGCCAAAATTGGATGCTTTAGATGTGGATGCAAGCAATGGGAACTCCTTGGAGGCACATGCATTTTTACAACTCTTAGCCACTTTTGGAATTGCTTCCAATTTCGACGAAGAAGAACTATCCAGGCTAATTCCAATGGTTTCACGTCGTCGTCAAGCAGCTGAGCTTTGTCGATTCCTTGGGCTATCAGATAAAATGCCAGGTTGAGATTCATTTACTTATGGGATGAAGATATTTGAATACTTCAAGTATCTATGGTGGAAGCACTTTATTCTGGAAGTCTCTCTTATGTCCTTTTTCATTGATGCTTCAGGTGTAATTAAATTACTGGTCAACAGTGGAAGGCAAATTGATGCTGTTAACTTGGCTTTTGCTTTTGAGTTGACTGAGCAGTTCCTACCTGTACCGTTACTGAAATCATACTTGGAGGCCAGAAAATTTTCTTCACTTGTCAAGTCTGGAAATACATCTCCTATGACTCTACAGGTTTGTATTCTTGCCCAACTACTATGAGTCGAAGAAGTATTTGAATTTCTGTGATCTCTACTTTGCAAGGATTTCCTTGCCTCTTGGCCATATGGAAACGAGTTGCTTTTTCCCTAACATTATTCCTACTTAAATCATTTTAAAGGGCCCACATAGAACGTTCATAATGAGTTACTGTTTTTAAAGCATAGGATACTGGAAGTTCAGTGGAAGGAAGAAAATGCATTGAATATAGTGGCATTCACGTACAATTGAAGCTAAGTACCCAGTTCATAGATCCTAACGTGCAGTTTTGTGCACGTGCATCTTTACGTGCTTGGTACACTGGTCAAGATGCAGGGGCATATTTGAATTAATAATTTATGTTTTCTTAATTATTTAATCTTCAAAAGGTTTTTCTACTTTAGTTTTCCTTTTCAATAAGAAACTTAAGACCAAAACCATGTCGATTTGAGAAGTGAAACCAAAACGACATTATATTGGGGCAGTCAAGCAGGCTGTGTGACTTGAGTCTGACATGGTTTCGTGTAGGGTTCAGACCGCCTACTAGTGGTTGAACTGGGCCAGGGCAGGCCTGGGCCAACCCATTGCCCATCGTATTTCAATCGCACGAAGGCTCACAAATTAACGAAAAGATTAAAACGAGGATAAAGAGCGCAGCTAAACCAAAACATAATGTAACCCTATGTCTAACTTTAATGATGTACACAATCCTGAAAGTGCTCGAATTTTGGCCATGGGTTTTTGTGCTGCTTCTTAAGATTGCAAGTGCTGGAAAACTTGCTTGGTTGATTCTAGAATAGATTTTCAAGATTTTCCAATGAACTTCATGTATGCACTTCGATGTCAACATCAGAAGTTGATAGAAGATGGCTATTGGTGGTATTAAGTGTTGTTTGTGTAACTATTAGTACAGACCATTAATTTAGGACTCTGATAAAGACCTTTTTTCTTTCAGAATGAGATCAATGAACGAGAGCTGACAGCCCTTAAGGCCATGATCAAGTGCATTGAAGAGCATAAACTTGAGGAGCAATATCCGGTTGACCCACTCCAGACACGACTTCTTCAGCTGGAGAAGACGAAGGCACACAAGAAAACGGTAACTGAAACTGGTAAACCTCAGCCTAAGAGACCACGAGCTAGTGTAGGATGTCGTCCCTGTGTCACGGGCACTGCTTCTGACAAGACATTTTATCCAAGAGTTACTGATAAATACCTGCAGTATGTCTATGGCAGACCATATGTTTATCCCTCACCTGCTGACAGCCATGTTCCCCAGTTTGTCGGTTCTGCTACTTACAGCTTCTCTCCCAGTTATGGCAGTTACTTTGGAAATGGCTACCAGTACAAAACTCCATATCTTAACTAGTTAGTTGAAATGGCAACAAGGTGACTCTCATTTAACCGTTAGGTTAACCCCGCAGTTCTTTAATGTTGTACGAATGAATGTAGTATTAACACCCGAAAAAAAAAAAAGCCCTATTAATTTTTAACCGAGTACTCGAGAGATATTTGATCCTCTAATATATGCACTCTGTTTTCTGTGTACACGCAGTTATGTTGATTATTTCATGTTTTTGCGTTTTCTTCTATCTTATTGTGTCGATAGAACTTAATTTGAAAGTCGATTTACGTGGTGAAAACTGGAGTCTATTTAACTGTAGGATTCAAACATATGAAATGTCTCTCTGGTCTATGCGCTTACTATGACAGGTGCCTTCTGCCTAAAAGCATATTTATATTCTCTAGTAATGTCCTTAGTGGTGTCATGGTATCGGGTTTTAGCTGCATTGATGAAGCGCTGAAATATATTTAAATGCGAGAAATGTGAGATTGTAAAAGTTCTCATTTTTTAGCAGTTTATCTTAAGATCAAATCGTTAAGGTGGGTTGTATTTCGGTCTGATTCGAGAGAAAAAATGAACAGCCAACACAATTATTTATACTGCTCGTATATTGGTTTTCAAATTGCTTACGTCAATTCCTCAAGTTTTAGCTTTCACAAATCCAGGTTTTACTTTATATGGTCACCTTTTAATATGTACTGATTTAAGATTTTTATAATATTTTTTACAGCCAAAATTCTCGTAAAATAAGAACATAAATTTTTAGCAAATTTGAATTTTATACAAGTACAATGAACTTTTTTGTTTGATAAATTACAAGTAACTGTACAGTAATAGCTCTTCCTATAAAGAGTAATTTGATATTTTGTGATCGATCAACTTCTCCAAAACTTTCAATACAAGAATCATGAGACTTGTACATGTACATCTTTCGTACTTTGAAAGTATTTTTACCAGTGGGTCTAAGAACTTTGTTGTTTTGATTAGCAATTAGGGTGAAAGTTTCGATTTTTATCTCTTTTTTGGTTGGGATTTCTACTTACTTAACTCGATTGGCTGAATTTTTCTAAAAGTTTGTCTTTCTCTTTAGGTCACTTCTTGTAAGTGTTTACGCTCTTCCGTAGTTGCTTAAAGGAGTTTATTTTTTATAAATTTTCTTTGGAAGTTTTGGTTCTTTATATTTGCATAGAAAGCTTAACTTGTATCCTTTGCTACATAGTTGTTAGGTTTTTGGTTTGTATGGTTGTCAAAAAGCTCTAGTAATTTGTTGGTAATACTTTTTTTTCTAGCTTGATTTTGTTTCTTCCTGCCATAGTTTGTGTTTATTAGTTCTTCTTTTTATTAGACTTTTCATTCAAAGTTGTTATAAAATCCCTTAGCTTATCACATGGCTTAATTTTAATTGGGCTTAAGAGTTATTGAGTTGGGAGTTGTTGGTGTTTTAGGTCCCTTGTACTTCATAATTTTGTTTATCTGATTTGGGTTTAATATCCTTGTTAGTTCAACACTTATAAAATTCACTTCTAGGAGACAAAGTAGATAGGAGCTAAAGCAAAAGAAATTAATAAGTTCAAACTTTTGTACTTAGGTGTTCGAGATGATAGAATGAGGTAGGTATCTTATGGGAGTAGAGAAGATTAATGATATAATTATGTCTGTAAAGATTATGATGAAAAGTGATGTTCAATGCACCTCAAGTAGGTTTGGATAAACAACTTAAAAACAAATTTTACGAAGAGCTAGATGAGGTGATTCAATAGATCTCCTCTAACGAAATCGATATTCTAGGAGGAGACTTTAATATTCGTTGATAGGTATAGTTCATACTATAGTTTTCTAGAAGTTTTAGTGTGTTTTCAAGTATTTCTTAAATGATTATTGCATGTATAGGCTTAGAATTGTGTTAGTGTTAGTGTTTGATTATGTTCCAAGTGTTTGTATGGTTTAAAGCATGAATTCAATCTTAATTTTAAGTTTCTTTAGATGTTAGATGTGTTTGTGAGTGTTGGAAATTAGAAAATTAAATAATGAAGAAGATGGAGAAGGCTTGAAGGAAGGCACGATCATGCACAAGGAGCACGATCGTGACTATTCAACCAATTGTGACAGAGAATCATGCAGAGGTTATGATCGTGACACAGGTTTTTTAAGGATGAGTTTTTTTTTTTCATGTTTTTAGGGTTCAAGGCTATTTTTGAAACCGAACAAAGTGAAGAACCTTAGATATAACCCTAGAACCTTAATGCACTATATAAGAACATGAAAAAACACAAAAAGAGGTAGCAACCACAAATCAAAGTAGATCAAAAGTGGAGAGATCAAAGAAGAGCTTCAAGAAATTGTAGCATTGCAAATTTAGGAGTCAAATAGTTTTATTCTTTTTTTCCTTTCTTCATTATCCTTGATGTGTAACTGGATTTTATAATGTATAACATTTCTACTGATTTTTAATATAAATTAGGAATTATTTTGAAATTATTTTGTGACTTTATTTGTTGTTGATTTTAATGTATCTTTGGATATTTGTAATAATTTTTATGCATAAACTTAATAACAAATTGAGAGACTGAGTCAAAGTTATTAGAGTTAGGTTGTATAATGAAACTTGGGAATTTACTAAACTGAAAATTATCAAAATTAATGATCAATCGAAGAGAGATCTTAGTTGTGAAATTAATTATCTAAAAGATTGTTTCAGATTTAATTGAATAAGTTAAGAGTAGTTTGTGAATCAAGAGATTGCAAATTTATAATTATCAAATTCAATTAGGGTTAATTGATTAGATCTTATGAGAGAGTAATCAAAATCTTAGGAAATCTATGATCAAACATAAATTGAATAAATAAGATTAAGGGAATCAAAATAAGGGTAGAATAGTTCATAACTATTAAACTTTGATCAAAACCTAAATTTTTTGGCAACTCACCTGATATTTGATTATTTTTTTCATTATTTATTTATTTTCAATTTTTTTATTTAAATTTAATTCAAATCAAATCTGTATTACCTTAGGCAAAGTTAGATTCAAATTGTTTAGGTTTTACAAATCTTTGTGAAAACGATAACCTTACTAATATAAGATATGATTTGTATACTTGTAGGTATTGAGAGTTTTATTATATATAAAACTTAAATAAGTTTTTGATGTTGTTAGGGATTTTAGCGTTAAGACGATTTGAATTCTTTTGATTTAAGGAATTTTCGTCATTCTTATGTGCTAGCAATTGCATGAACATAAAAATTACTTAAAGTTCGAGCAAGGTAGAAGAAGCTCCAACTCTTGACATCACAAAGCAAGAAAGAGAAATTCGAACAACAAAATGCCAATAAGAGATAGGAAGAATGATGGTAGAAGAATTCAATCATAGAAACCATCAAAGAACCCTTATGGACTTCATGAGGCCAGGATTTAATGTGGTATAACAAGGAATCACTTAACCACTAGTGTAACCAACTTCATTCTAGATCAAACCACTATTGCTGCATATGTTGCAAACTAACGTATAGTTCTATAAGTTGGCTAATAAACATCTCAATACCCATCTAGTGAACTTGCAACATCTTACTACCATAAGGAAAATACCCAAATACCTAAAGGACATTCAAGTACATACCCTATGATAATGGTATGTTGGAGCAAAAGCAAATCCAACTTATACATAGCATCACTAACATCATTTAAAAGTCAGCAAATTTTGAAACCCTTCATTTCGTTAATACACCTAATTTACACTGTTTTCTTTAGACAAATATTTACAAAACCTTTTATAGGTTCTAACCAAAACTACAAAATACAAGACTCCACACTTCTGGGGCCAGCTGACAAACCTCTGAGCCATAAAAAAATCTAAAGGGTCCTTAAGTCCTGTATAAAGCACTAGGTCTCCTGTCTCGTACCTAAAAAATTACATTGCAATTTTTTATGAGTTTTGCGAACTCAATGAGTGAACCATCATTGATGATTTCATCAGATCATATACACACATCACATATGCATAAATATTAATTCTAAACATCATAACCTACACAATATGGCACAACATAGGATCACTCAATACAGCTTTGCAAATCATTCATGGATTTCAGTCTTATATGAATGCTATATGTATGAGACTCACACTCATTCTTATTATTGTGACCGAGTACCTATTACAAACTTATACAAATACCAGCCCATAGGGTTCAGTCAAACAAAATCACGAAGCATAGCTCTACGTGCAGAATCAAAAATCATGGAGCAAAGCTTTATGTGCAAAATCAGAAATTATGGAGCAAAGCTCTACGTGGAAGCGCTTCAAACTGGCTACTCAAGTCACAACCCCTTTATCTGAGCATGCATTTTATGAAATGCATCAAATACTGAATATGTCATATGTCACAATCTTATACAAATGCTCAAACAAAGTTTTCACATTCAGCTTTCATCGAGGATCAAAGTCATTCAGGAATTCATATCAAATCAAAACACTTCAAAAAACAATGTACTATGTACAACTTCCAAAAAGCATTGGTTTCATATCACTCAATTTAGTTTAGTAATTTGGAAGATATGCCTCAAATATTATCGGGTTGTTCACATTCAAAAATAATTTACTATGTACAACTTCCAAAAGCATTGGTTTCATATCACTCAATTTGGGTTAGTAATTTGGAAGATATGCCTCAAATATTATCGGGTTGTTCACATTCAAAAACAATGTACTATGTACAACTTCCATCCAGAAATTCAATATCTTAGACAAAGAATCATTCAACTTCTTGAGACAATTTGTATGCCTATATCTCTAGTTTAGTCCAAATTAAAAATCATCGTATTTGAAATCCTACAGATCAAGATATCATCAAAATATTGGAACATGTTCAGTAAAATATCCAGTTCATACTCTTCCAACCGATACCCTTACTTTGATTCGATCAATCTTTTTTGAGTCAAAATAAAAAGCTATAAATTTTATGGAGAGATAGAGGAATATGTTATGAAACCAATGCTTCAAAAATCAAGTTATTTGGAGGTCGTATGATAAAATTATAGCCAAAATAGTGAAATATGTTCAGCTTTGGGTTAAAAGGACCTGCGAGTCGCAGGCGCGTATGTCGCAACTTGCGCAAAAAATGTGCAGAGTCGCAATCGCGACTTCTCCCTTCCTTCATTTCTTCTTCCGACCTGAAATGGTAAAAAAGGCATACTTTTCAATATCGGATTAAGGTCATTCTTAGTTTTAAAGAAGACTTCTACATCTACAATTTCTATGAAGACCTCGAAAACAAATTTTGCCTCTATAAGGGTCAAATTTTCATAATGATGTAGCTGTCCCGAATGTCCCTCTTATGCATCATTACAAAATTATAAAGGTCATATCTCCTAACTCAAATGTCCAAAAATTATATACTTTATACCGTTAGAAAGCTATGAGGATAAGATACAATTTTTATATAGACAACTTTGTCAAAATCTCTCTATATCAGTACAGAAAACTCATGGAAGTTTCATATCAAAATTTAACTCTTTCACTATTCATTCGCAGAATTTCTAGATTCTCATTCACAAACATCCAACACTTTAGTTTATTAATACTAGCCTGTTTACTCCATTTCAATCAAATCATTAACCATAATTTCATACTACTCCAAAAAGATGCAAATTTAGTCAAGAACCATCAAAAGCCAAAAATTCATGTTCAACCTATTCATGCTCTGTCAACTTTCTGCATTTCCAACTTTCATTATCAATCTCCATGTTTCCTCTCAACTTCCATTTAAACACTCATTCCCATCTCAGACCATCATTTTACAACTATTCTTCAACTCAAAAACTATTTTCTTGATCATCTCTAAAGAATTCATCAACTCACGTATACACTTGTATATATATATTTACATGCATAGTGAAGAAATAAAAAACAGAGCATACCACTTTTTAATTCTTTAATTTTCTACACTTATCCTATACACCATTATTGCTATTTCAAACTCCAGAACTCATTTCCACAACACATGATCACTAACATTCCATCAAAAACTAAATTAACACCATGAGCAAATTTTTCATCCATCAACACAGTATTTATAATCATATACATATACGTAAATGCCATGATCCATGTAACTAACAATAATTTATCAAATTATTTCATGAAAGAATTTATTCACTACTTACTTGTTGAAAACTTCAAAATCTTCAACTATCTTCAAGCCCTAACTCCATGCAAAACTCACATATTTACTATACAAAATGACCAGCTTCTAGTTTTTCTAAAGCAGAAGAAACCACTTGCAAGGTGGGGTTGGTTTAGGAAAAAGAAAAAGTAAAGAAATCCCTTTGAAGGGTTGTGATGGAAAACTCTGTGTGTGGAAAGGAAATTTGAAGAAGGTGACAATAAGGAAAGAACTTAGGAAAATAACAAACCCCTTTTTAACTCTCAGATAACTCAAACTTACTTCTAACAAATTATAAAAGCAACTTAACTAAGTGACACTTGTCACTTTCATAATACCTAAGCTCTAACTTAGTTTCTTTTGAAACTAACTCCCTTAAACTCTCATCTTTACAATTCAACTATCTCGAAAACTTCTTTTGATTCCTTTATCCTATTTTCTATAATAATGCATAATTTCTGAAAATCACCAAAATTCAAAAATATCACAATTCCACTAATCAATAATATTTCCAATATAAATAAAATTCAAATTCTCAAAAA
>JANJEY010000004.1:34343540-34354341 GCA_024703695.1 Erythroxylum cataractarum | reverse complement strand
CAAGTTTTACTTCCTGTCCCAACAATACATCCATGTCATATCATATCGTTATTTCTTAATGTACTCCCATATAACATAATGTGAATCTGATATATCTTTTTTGGTAAGATTAACTCATAAGTCAATGGTCCTATTCTCACAATAATTTCATATGGACCAATTTATGTTAGGCTTAGCTATTGGCCCCCAAATTTTTTTTTTCTAGTTAAGCATGATTTAGATAATTATGAGGTTTGGATAGGTGATTTTTTGGGAGTTAAATTTTTTATTTATGTCTATGTTATTAGAATTTATTTCATGGATTAGTTGAATTAAAGGTGGTAAAATTCATAAAGGGGTATTTTGGGTAATTTACTTAAGGTTAAAACCACTAAGGCATTAAAGGAAGGGCAAGGTGGACTTTTCTCATTCATTAAGGGTAAAATGGGAAAGAAAAGGTGTTGTCTTATGCTTGAGAAGAAGAAAAACGTGGATTAGGAGAAAGAAGAAGTGAAATATGAAAATAAAAAATGAAAAAGAGGGGTTTCGATGAAGAGAGAAAATAATGGAGTTTTGAGCTAGGTTTCATCTTTTCTTAGCCTTAAAGAGAGAGTTTAAGGTTGCTCAATAAGGGAAAAAGAAAGAGGAAGGGAAGAGCTGTCTTTAGAGCCAATAATCTCATAAATTGGTGAAGATTCAAGGTAAGTTTGATTTTTATACTTTAGACATATGGAAGGGGTTTTAGTTCATAAAGCTTAGGAAATATATGGGCTTTAGCAATCCAGAGTCAATTTTAGTGAATGTGCTTTATAGGTTCTTAAATTTGAATTCCTATTGAATGAGAATCTTGTCATTTATGAAGGAAATCAAGGAGGGGATCAAGAGAGGCAAGAGGAGCAAGAGGAAAGACATCCTTAAGCCAATTTCTTAAGAAAGGAATTCAAGGTGGGTATATGTTTATAATAGAGTAAATAAGCCACTAAATGTTTTATTTGAATTAAGGAAGTTTATTGATTTCAATTGCAACATAAATGTTGCATTTATTTGCTTCTTGAATGAATTGAGAATTTGTTATATATTTGGTACATGAATTGTGTTGATGAATTGTGAAAAGACTTTGAAAATGAATTTTTGTGAAAAGATACATGTTTATGAAATCATGTTTTCAGAAATGATTTTCGAAATATCTCATGTTCATGAAAAACAAGTTTCCAAGAATGTGCCATTTGGGCAAACGATTTCCAATTCATGAATTACATGTTATGTGAGTTTGGTGTAATCCATTCAAGTATTTCATGTGCACGTTGACCAAGTTAAAGGCTTCTCCTGCTTGCCCACTAGTGGCATAGAGCTCCTTCATAGACTCCCTCAAGTTTACATCTATACAAAACCACTATGTGGGATTGCATTAGTACACTAAGTTTATGACTACACAGGACCATTATGTGGAAATGTATAGTTCGTCATGTTTATGGATTTACATAAACCATTTTGATGTGCTTATATGCTTATAAGATGTTAACAAGTTTGATGCATTCATGATTTGTAGTTTGTGAATTTCAGTTATGAATTTGAGAATGATACTTTGATAAATTTAATTAAAACTTTGTATTGGAAAATGAACATTTCAAAGATTTTGCTTATTTTTTGATTATAAACTATTACTCACGAGCTTTAAGCTCACCGCCATTCCTTCCCATCTAGAGGTGACAAGCAAGAGATCAAGTGAAAGAAAATTGAGGCATCACTCCAAAATTTGCATCTTTTTGTGTTTTAAGCTAGATTTGTAATTACAAGGCTTTAGTTGCATTTTGAGTAAATTATTGTTCATGTATTTTTTTGTATTTTGGCATTTTGAGATATTTATGTATTGTAGCTTGAAATAGTCATTAAAGCTTTGTAAAAACTCTTATCTTTTGATGTTAATGAGATATGATTGTGTTTCGCCCATGACAATTCCAAAATTGTGCATTGCATTTTCAAGTTTTCCATAAGGGTGAGAATTTGAGTTATGGCCTCAAGGGAAATACTGTATGGATTTAGGTGGAATTGGATAAAGTTATCTTCTTAGAAGTTGTAGATTACTTTTTTAGCTTTCCAATGATATATAGTATGAAATTTTTGGACATTGAAGTTAAGAGATATGATTATTAGAAGTTTGTGATGTTGCATAGGATGGACATTCGGGATAGCTACATTATTTTGAAATTTTGACCTTCAAAAGGCAAAATATGTTTTCCAAGTCATCACAGAAGTTATTGGTCTAGAAGTCTTCTTCGAAAAAGTCTTTGAATGACCTTAATATAATGTTTTAGTGAAACTTATGCCCCTTTTACCAATACAGGTCGGAAGAAGAAATTTGCATGATCGCTACTCTGCAGACTTACAAGAAAGTCACAATTGTGATTTCGCTACCATGTGCACGTAGGTCACGATCGTGTACTATTTTAGTTTAATAATAGTTTGAAAAAGTGTGTGCTATAACTTTTAGATTTTTGTTCCAAATTGAATGATTTTGGTGTCATTAAAAACTTAAGACAATGGGGAACAAATGTTCTGAAGAAGCCAAATTGAAATTTCGATTTGAGATTTCCCAAAATCTGTTAAAAAATAGGAGAAATGAGTTTGTTTTTTATGATTGACTGGTGTGGTCACGCTACCCTTGTAGGATGCGCATCCAAATATCACTTAAGATGTTAGGCACATGACTCGCAAGGGCAGGGTCCTACCACTTATGGTATCATAGCAAATAGGTTGAGATCCAGGTGTAGGACCAGGTTTAGGAGTATCCTAGGCATGAAATGGGTAGCTTTGAACTACGAAATGAACTTGTGTTGTTTTGAATGAATCATATGCATTGTTTTAAATGAATAACTTGCATTGTTTTAAATTGTTTTACATGATTTGAAGTTATTTTACATGAAACATGAACTAAAGGCTTTTAAATGTTTTATATTAAAGGAGTGATTATGCTGCCTTGAAAAAGAACTTGAGGAGCTACAACTCGATTTTGCTCTTTTCAAGGAAGCACAGATGAATCCTATGTCCTACAAAATATGAGGACATATTCTGCTCCAAATTTTGAGGCACCTAGTGTGCAACATGAGGTGCCTCCAATGCCTCCTCCTATGCCTCAAGCAAATCCCATAGATCGACATTTCTTTCAAGCCTTTGCTCAGGCTTTCACATATGCCATGGGTCACGGGTCTCAAGTTCGAATGCAAACTCAAGTGGGGAGGAATGGACAGTATGATAAGTTCCTCAAGTATGGGGTTGTGGATTTCAATGGGACTACAAATCCAGAAGAGGCTGAAGTATAGTTGAAGAGGACCGAGAGGGTCCTAAAGGAAGGGCAAGGTGGGCTTTTCTTATTCATTAAGGGTAAAATGGGAAAGGAAAGGTGTTGTCTTGTGCTTGAGAAAAATAAAAACGTGAATTAGGAGAAAGAAGAAGTGAAATACAAAAATAAAAAGTGAGAAAGAGAGGTTTCGGTTAAGAGAGAAAAGAATGGAGTTTTGAGCTAGGTTTCATCTTTTTTTAGTCTTAAAGAGAGTTTTAGTTTGCTCAAGAAGGGAAAAAGAAAGAGGAAAGGAAGAGCTTTCTTTAAAGCCAATAATCTCATAAATTGGTGAAAATTCAAGGTAAGTTTGATTTTTATACTTTGGATATATGGAAGGGGTTCGGTTCATACAACTTAGGAAATACATGGGCTTAAGTAACCTAAAGTCAATTTTAGTGAATGTGCTTTATGGGTTCTTAAATTTGAATTCCTATTGAATGAGAATTTTGTCATTTATGAAGGAAATCAAGGAGGAGATCAAGAGAGGCAAGAGGAGCAAGAGGAAAGACATCTTTAAGCTAATTTATTAAGAAAGGAATTCAAGGTGGGTATATGTTTATAATGGAGTAAATAAGCTACTAAATATTTTCTTTGAATCAAGGAAGTTTAATTATTTCAATTGCATCATAAATGTTGCATTTATTTGCTTTTTGAATGAATTGAGAATTTGCTATATGTTTGGTATATGAATTGTGTTGATGAATTGCGAAAAGACTTTGAAAATGAATTTTTGTGAAAAGATACATGTTTATAAAATCATGTTTTTGAAAATAGTTTTCAAAATATCTCATGTTCATGAAAAACAAGTTTCCAAGAATGTGTCATTTGGGCAAACGGTTTCCAATTCATGAATTACATGTTATGTGGGTTTGGTGTAATCCATTTAAGTATGTCATGTGCACGTTGACCAAGTTAAAGGCTTCTCCTGCCTGCCTGCTAGTGGCATAAAGCTCCTTCATGAACTCGCTTAAGTTTACGACTACACAAAACCACTATATGGGATTGCGTTAGTACGCCAAGTTTATGACTACACAAGTCCATTATGTGGAAATGTGTAGTTCATCATGTTTATGGATTTACCTAAACCATTTTGATGTGCTTATTTACTTATGAGAAGTTAATAAGTTTGATGCATTCATGATTTGTAGTTTGTGAATTTCAGTTATGAATTTGAGCATGATACTTTGATGAATTTAATTAGAAATTTATATTGGCAAATGAACATTTCAAAGATTTTCCACGAACTTTAAGCTACCCCCATTCTTTCCTATCTCTAAGTGACGAGCAAGATCGAGTGAAAGAAAATCGAGGCATCACTCCAAAATTTGCATCTTTTTATGTTTTAAGCTAGATTTGTAACTACTAGGCTTTAGTTGCATTTTAAGCAAATTATTGTTCATATATCTTTTTGTATTTTAGAATTTTGAGATATTGATGTATTATGACTTGAAATGCCTATTAAATCTTTGTAAAAACTCTTTATCTTTTGATGTTAATGAGATATGATTGCATTTTGTCCATGAAAATTCTAAAATTGTGCATTGAATTTTCAAGTTTTCCATAAGGGTGAGAATTTGAGTTCTAGCTTCAAGGGAAATACTGTATGAATTTAGGAAGAATTGGATAAAGTTTTCTTCTTGGACATTGTATATTATTTTTCTAGCTTTTCAATGATATATAGTATGAAATTTGTGGACATTGGAATTAAGAGATATGATTATTAGAAGTTTGTGATGTTGCATAGGATGGACATTCGGGACAGCTACATTATTTTGAAATTGTTACCCTTATATAGTCAAAAAATGTTTTATAGACCTTCATAAAAGTTGTAGGTCTAGAAGTCTTCTTCGAAACAGTTTTTGAATGACCTTAATATGATATTTATACTGAAAATTATGGCCTTTTTAGCAATATAGGTCGGAAGAAGAAAAACAAGAAGGGAGAAGTCACGATCGTGGAAATGCGCGATCACACATTGTCTACTCTTTTGACCATAACTTTGTCATCCGACCTCCAAATGACCTGATTTTTGAAGTAATAATTTCCTAACACATTTCTCTATCTCTCCATTATCATTTGCAACTTTTGGTATTAATTTGAAAAAGATTAGTTGAATCAAAGTAAGGGTATCGATTGGAATAATATGAATTGGATATTTTACTGAACATGCTTCAGTATTTTGATGATATCTTGATCTATAAAGCTCAAAATGAGATGATTCTTAATAAACTATATAGCTACAACTCCTATAAAGATGTTTAATTTTAATTCAGACTCTAAAACTTTCAATTTAGGGATGAAAGTTGAGTGTAGTGTATTGTTTCAATTTAATAACTGTCTGAAAATGTGTGAGTTATAACTTTTAAATTTTCAAATTGAATGATTTTGGTGTCACTAGAAACTTAAGACAATGGGGAACAAATTTCTGAAGAACCAAATTGAAATTCCAATTTGAGGTTTCCCAAAATCTGTTTGAAAATAGGAGAAATGAGTTTGTTTTCGATGAATGACTGGTGTGGGCATGTCACCCTTGTGAGATGCGCATCCAGATGTCACTTAGGACATTGGGCACATAACTCACAAGGGTGGGGTCCCACCATTAACTCCCCCTTTTTTCTAACTTGAACATACGTTGCCATGGCAATACTCTCAGAAATATTTTATCTTTCGCTTGATATTTCACATCTCTTTAGTGTTAATACACTTAACATTTATGTCTATCTCACTATATTCCATATCTTTGGTGTTGATCTAGCTAACTTGTCTATCTTTCTTGAATCACTTAATTTCTATTACAATTTCATTTCACTTATCAACAGTATCTTGAATCAATTCTGGCCTTCAACAGTTTTTAGGCCCTCTTTACTTCAATATAAGGGCAAACAACTCTTTTTGTTATATAACACCTCACAACATATCCTACCGAATTAAATTCAAATTAGAACTGTACGTTAATCTCATGCTCCTAGGAACTGGAAAATATAAGCTCTAAGCATATCTCCAATAGTTAAGACTGTCGGAAATCAAATATTCAATCATACCTTCAGCCATTTGCTTCTTCATCCTTGGCCCCTAAATGTTGTTTTAACGTATTCCTACTAGGATGTATATCATAGATTACCATTTGTCCTTTCTTTAATAATCTCTTTGCTCAATCATCTATATCGGGTACTCCTACTTTTTTCTACAATCACAAAATATCATTTTTCCTATTCAAACTCAAAATTTAGATTCATTTTCAATTCCTCAATAAGATTCACAGTTCTGAATCCTCACTTCGGGCTTTGATAATCTTTTCAAGTGAAACTAATTTTAAATTTCAATGCAACTAATAATACTTCATTTTACCTCAAATTTAACTCAACATTTTATGCTCTTTATTACACTAGGTTTGGTAACCTCAATATCTGAATATGTGCTATCCTGTTATTGATTTTTCTGTTCAATACTTCAGATTACAACATTAGCTTTGTTGGGAAATACTCATTTTTTATATTTAAGCCTTTTAATCTCAATAATTATCTCAAACTTAAATGATATGTATATATATATATATATTTAAAATGTTTCACTGTACATATAATGTCTCCAAGCTTTCAAAGCAATTACTATTGCAGCAAGTTTTAAATCATATATCAAATAATGAACTCATAAGACTTTAATTGTCTGGATGCATATGAAATCACTTTATTATGCTACATTGGATTACATCATAATCTCTGGTGTGAAACATCATTATATACTACAAAATCTCCAAATCTAAATAATATAATTAACATCAGCGTTATAATTCCTCAAATTTTTTTTTACATTCATCAGTCATAAGATTTACACATTTTTCTTTAGAAATTTTTGTCAAAGGGCTAAGATCAGTAAAAACTCCTTAACAGTCTCTGATAGTATCCAATATACAGCTAGTTCTAGAAAACTCTAGATCTCTTATGTATTCCTTAGAACTTCTCACTTCGTTATTACCTCTATTTTCTTTGGGTCTCTTAATATGTCATGTTCAGATACTATACAACTCAAGATATTATTTTATCAAGCTGAAATTCACTTTTTTTGAATTTGACATATAATTGTTTCTCCTTTATGATACGTAAAATTTACTTCAAGTATTCAAAATATTCTTCTCAACTTTTTGAATACATTCAATATATCAGCTATGATCATAGTCACTAATTGATCCAAGCAAAATTGGGACACTTTATTCTTCAATACCATAATACTGTCAGGGGCATTTGTTAACTTAAACAGATATTGCCAAAACTCAATATGCCCATGATTAGTTCTCGTAATTCCTTAAGTAACTAATTCCTCAAATTAGGTAATATTATCTCGTGTTATTTTTAGTCTCCCAATTGTCTGTCTTTTCTTTAATAATTTTCTCCATTCATTCGCTTTCCTCTGATTTCTCATCGACTCATTCTAATGCTAGACCATTCTTACTAGTTTCTCCATACATTTCAATCTATTTGTATACCTCATTTTTCAAACACACTTGCCAAATATAACTTGTACCTTTGAAATATATGAATATAGAATACCTCGTGGACTTAAGTTCCTTCAGAAATAGCAGTAATATCATCCCAATTTCATGAACCTAATAATGTAAACATGTCACCTGTCATCAATAAGTTACATGTACTCTCTGTAGCATATTCAACTTCATACGCTTAAGTCTCCGTTAGAAATGGGGCTCCAATATTCACTTATAATTTTTTCAATAATCATTCATTTCTAGAAATGGAACATTTGACTTACGTGATATACTTTGATGAAAGTCTATATCATAAGAATATTTTTCTCCTCAATCATCTGTGGTCTTTACATACTATTTATCAACCAGTTATATTCACCATCGCTTTTCATTTATCTTTAATACCTCACGAAGATCAATTTCAACTATTCATGATCTCTTAATAAGAGAAATATCTATCATATCTTACCCGATTAGTGTATTCCTTATAATAAAACTCAGTGGAAAAGTATGCTCTATCAAGATCATTACATCTTATCTAGGGATGTATTTTTGACAAGTCAACAATTAATATCATTCCCTAATGATACCTAGATTCTAATTAATTCTAAACAATATTATATTTTTGTGCCTGTAACGATCGTGGTGGACCTTTTCACAATCATGACATAACCAAATAATCTCAACCACGATTGTGGCGATTATGCCATGATGGTGTCATGCTTCTTTTTCCTTCCTTTTTCTCGAATTTATCACACAAAGTGACATCATTTACACTCTTAATCTATCCCCAATTGATCATTATAAACGCTTTCATGCATTACTCTGAGTCATCTCATAAGTTTAATTGTGGGGCTAAGACTAATGAGCATTTAATAAGTCACAGATCACTTCCTATGTCATCTCTAAACATATAACATATATGTGTTAATAACATCACTTATCAAAGTAATCACATTATCAGATAAGCACTCATAATATCAAATCAACTTAACCTCGAGGGCTTTTACTTATCTTGTTCTCATTTATGTCCTCTTCCAATCATCATTTATTTCATCTTACATATGTATATTGGCAATTAATTCAAAATTATAGATGCATAATCATCATAAAATTCTAATCTCAATTTCACTAATATATTGTTATGGTGGATCATAACTCTTGTCACATTAATCAAGCAACCATCTCAGTTCCAAGTTCATCTTCTTAAGGTCATAATAAAATTTTGTTTCATTCCATTATGCTCTTATACTTTAATCTCATCATTTCTCCTTATATCTTTATTTTCCTCAAACAATCCATAACAATGCATTCACATCTATATCATATTTGAGGATATATCACCACAGTACAATATTGATGTCATATTCTATAATACATCCACTAATACAAATGTAGTGAATCTTTATCTATCATATAGAACCAAATATTATTTCTCATTTCTGGATATCCACAAATTTTCATTTTTTCACATTCTGTCATATTATCATCCTTCTCATTCCTTCTTACAACTTAAACTCTTAAAGAATGCTCATGTGTGTGACTCATGTAAATGCGACTCAAAATGGTGATCAGTTGCCACGACATGTCTAAAATGTATGTACCTTGACATATATTTTGAAAAATGCTTATGTAAGACACTAAGCTTGGGCTTTGATACTAACTTTGTAGCACCTCACTCTCATAGGACACATACTCAACACTTTGAAGGATATTTGAGTACGTACCCCACAAGGGTGGCATGCTAGGGTAGTCAGTTGATCATACTTAATTCAATATTTTAGAAACATATCATACTTATATGAGAAAAATCAATAATTGAATCTTCGACCTAGGATTAGTGTTACAACCATTATCAATCATAGTGTTACAACTATTATACATATCATCAAAATTTCAATAGCCACTTGGGCCTATTACAAAACACTTGTAGTCATAATGTTATTACATTATAAAATAATGAAATACATATGCAGACATGAACTAATCCTGATGTCTATCTCTTACTCGAATGTAATGGCTAGACTCCAATTTGTCTAACTGGAGATCTTCTCTAAGCCTGAAAGATAATGTTGCAATTTTGGGGTGAGTTGTATGAACTCAATGAGTGGACCATCCTTGATGGCTCACTTATATCACATAACACATATAGTTTATGTAATCACATAATTCACATCATTTCACTAATAATCATATAGCATCACATAACACTTTGATCACTTATTTCTTATTTCACATTCAGAGCAGTCAAATATTTCATTTTGATCATTTAAAACATACATATCAACTTTATATGCAATGCTGATGAGACTAACTTTTATTTATTACATAGTTGTGACCGAGTGCCTTTTTACTAGCCCATATCCCTTGTGGATACTAGACTTGTTTCAGATATTGTCCATATCTCTTTTGAATAGTGGGCACATTAACAACTGAGCCTGTGGCTCTCGTGTATATTCCAAGCTTTAAGCTCTTTCAAACTGATCACTCTGATGATGACTGCCTTTATGTTACCATGCATTTAGGTAATGAAATGCATCATATTCATATATATTTAATCAATCGCTTGCATTCAATTTCATATTCACATTCACTTTTCTCATTAGATCGATGTTCAACATTCAACAAACATACTGAGAATTACTTTTTTCATTCACATTCAAGGAGCACGTTTAATGATTTTTACATGCATCAAATGCCTTGGACATTTATTGTCCAGAATCAACACAATCATATGAATCATATCAGTAGTAATTGAAGTGAATCACACGTTAATACAACACTTAGAAACGATATTAGAATGCACGAGAAGGGGGGGTTTGAATTGTGTATTCCCCTTTTTATAATTCTTTTGAAAACTATTTGTTAGAAATAAAATTCTTTACAGAATTTTTATAGATTGTGATTAATCAAAATTTTCAATACTATATATATAAACTAAGTAATGATAAAATTTGAAACTAAAATAGAGATAGAGAGTAAGAGTGGTAGACACGGAGATT
>JANJEY010000004.1:34288540-34298676 GCA_024703695.1 Erythroxylum cataractarum | reverse complement strand
TACCTCATAAGTGATTTTCCACCAATCACTCAAATAACAATAATAATAGTGATAAAGATGAAGTAATAATGCTCAGTACACTTGAGAACAATTTAGAACAAGCTAAGAGCAAAATGAGAGCAAATTATGAGCTATAGTAGTATGTTTTTCTATTTGGACTCATCTCACTCGATCATTTGATCTTTCAATATTTATTTGCAAACTCTAAGGTGATTGTCGTCGTTGGAGAAGTCTACTAGCCATTGTATATAGCCGTTGTAGCATAATTTCCTTTCCATTTGTGATTGATTCGGACAGATTTTGGTCAACTACACCTGATAGTCAACTAGTCGAGGTGTTATAGTCGACTAGTACATTATAGTGCTTTGTCTTCAAAGAGTAGTCGACTAGTACCAACGTTTTTCCATGCGAGTTTCATCTCCGCTCTTCGAATAGTCAACTAATGTAATGATAGTCGACTAGTGCATCTATCCAACTGATTAAATAGTCGACTTGCAACTTGTTGGTCGACTTGTTTCATGCCCCAATTGATGTATCTGATTTTATTAGTCGACTTGCCACATTGTAGTCGACTAGTGTTGAATCTTATGATAGATTTTGTATGATCTTCAATATTTATTGTTTGGATCTCTTGCACGTAGTCTATCTCTTGATTTGTATTAATCCTTTAATTGAATATCAATCCATAACTACCTGAAATAATTTCTTAACCAATTATATACATTTTATTATTATCAAAACATAGAAGGATTTAATTTGTCAACCACCACTGGTCCAACAATCATAACGCATCACTTTATCATCACAATTTCAGAAAAGGTTTCATAATCATAAATATACAAATGCAGATATATATGAGACTTCAGATTTGTTATTATTTGTTGTGATCGAGTGCTGTTCAAATACAAAAACAGATACTAGTCCATTGGACTCAGTCTGATATAGAAATCAAAGAACAAAGCTATATGTGTAGAATTCTAAATAATAAAGATGCCTTCACAGAGCTTCAGAAGATCTCACTTTGAATAAAATGGATTTATGTAGGTGTCAATTCTAAAGTGTATATACAAGGGATTGGCACATGTAAATTAGGCTTGAATGGTGGTCAAACCCTTATCCTATATAAAGGGTTGTATACTCCACAAATTTGATATATTCTTCTTTCTATGTTGATGTTAGTTAAACTTGGTTTTAATTTAAACTTTTATAATGATGAAATTGATTTGTATCTTAGAACTATTTGTTATGGTTATGGTTTTATTGTACTGGATGTTATGGCTAGTAAAATAATATTACCCATACATTAGTTACATCATCAAGTGACTATTAATAGTGATAGTCAAACAACAATTGCTTATGCAAAAGATCCCAAATTTCATTGTAAAACTAAGCATGATATACTAAGTACAACTATGTTAATGATATACTCTCATGAGAAGAAATGAACATAAAGTATATATCTGCATGAGATATGGTGGCAGACCTAATGACAAAGCCAATTTCTCAAAAAATAGTAAAGAGAATATTGAGGTATCTAAAAGGTATTGTGGACTATGTATTATGATATCAAAGCAATGACCTATGTATACAAGGGTTTACAGATGCAGACTAGCGAGAGATTTAGATGAAATAAAATCTACCTTTAGATTTGTTTTTTCACTTAATAATCAAGCAACATCATAAAAAAAAGAGACAATCCCACATTGCATTGTCTATAATGGAAGCTAAATTCATGACATTTTTAACATTAGTACAAGAAGCTATATGGCTGAAATAATTTTTGGTTCATTTAAGAGTCACTAAAAGCAAACCAATCTAGTGACTACCAACCGTGATAGTCAAACAACAATTTCTTATACAAAAGATCCCGAATTTTATTGTAAAACCAATAGTAAGTACAATTAAGTGAATGAAATACTCGCATAAGGAGAAATTAATATGAATTATATATCTATATGAGATATAGTGGTAGACCTAATGAAAAAAAAACCAATTTCTTGAGATGTGTATATTAAGAATGTGAGGTCACTAGGCTTACGTAGATATTGAAATGAAATAAGACACATTTCTCTTTGTATGTTCATTTGTTGTAATGTTATATTTAAATCAAAATGTTTGATGGAGATTATGTAGCGCCCCCTTATCGCAGGATACACATCGGGACTCCTAGAGGTCATTTCGGTACATATCTTAAGATAAGAGTGAGCTACGTTAATCACTACATTCATTTCATAAGGCATCATAAGAAATCACAATTTTTTTAGACCAACTGTTCCTCATTTCATTTCTTAAAATCGAAAGTCTACATTGAGTCTTTCAACCTTTACTACATGTAAATGAACAAAACCTAATACAAAAGTACTACATGAAAGAGGAAAATATAACAAATCTATCTAAACCATTCAAAAATCCCAGTTGACCGACCTTTGAGCCATGACTTCTCTTGCCAACTCACAATCTACACAGCAGTAGAGCCCCTCAGTAGCTAAAGTCGTCGCTCGATCCTGAAAAGTCAACGTTGCAATTTTGGTGAGTTTTGGGAACTCAATGAGGTAACCATCATCGATGATTCACTCAATTCATGCAACACATCAATTCATATCACAACTATTTCACAAATTGGCATTTCACATGAGTAGCACGTTTTCACTTAAACATAAGCAATTCTGCATTTCAATCAATCAATCATACTTAACCAGATGCATATGAAATGCTTATGAGACACTTTTCCAATTATTACGTTGTTGTGACCGAGTGCTTGAACTGTCCTATATAGGGCTCATTAAACATTGAGCATAAGGCTCTGAATCACTTGTGATTTCAAGGCTCAGTTTTACTCATTGAGCTTTAAGCTCTAATAGGTGGCTACTCTGGTTACAACTACTGTTATCTAATTAGGCAAACAAATAATTAAGTGAGACCATCTAGGTTACTCATAAATTGCTCCTGAAGCTAATGCTTAGAAGCTTCGGCAACATCTGGAAGTGGACGTTCCAGTTGCTCCTCTATAACAAATAGCATACACGATATCACAATTTGCACCTTAAGAGTGTTCAATAATGCATATGTATGAAATGAATTATGTACAATGCATGTTCATGATAATCTCGGGTATAACTCCATAAATTCTTCTCAACACCATCCCCATACCAAAATTCATTTAAGTATAACTAACACTTAGGTTTATGCCTCTTTAGAACCATTGAAATCACAATTCATTACTCACTGGCTTACTTTCAGACTTTCCAAAATACCCTTTCGTGTCTACTGTTCACATACAATCAAAAGGTGAAACTAAGATAATTTAGTCATACTATCTTCTAGAAGAATAACTAAAACATCATTAAAACGAACATAATGAAGTGAGTTAGAAAAAGATAAATGACCAGTGGAAGAAATAAGGAGTTTTTAACCATTACCGACAATCATTTGATTTGGACCATTACACGATTTTTCAAAATACACTAGTTGATGGTATGGTATCATGTGAGAAGTTAAGACCAGTGTTAGGTAACCTTTCAAGGATAATAATAGAATTATATTGAGGATTCTTAGAAGATTGGATGTTTAAGGCAATAAAGCTAGCAAGAGAGGTTGATATTCTGGGAAAGACCTATAAAGATGATTTCAAGATTTAGAATATTAAAAATAACAGTGGGCAACAACATTCCTCCATTTCTAACAAATTTGGCATTGTGGTTTATTATGGTAGTAAGAGCATTAGATGGAATATGGGCTGGACTAGAATGTGCGCAAATATTATGGATAGGTATATAAGGGTTTTAGATTATATCAAAATGTGTGTAACTATTTTAGGTTGGACTAGGATTATGGATAGGTGTATAAGGGTGTTTGACTATCCAAGATGAAGGTGAACCATATGACCCAAAGATAAAAGGGCCAAAAGAAGATCCATGGTTAAGCTAAAAATAAGAGCCCGAGGATTGACATCCCTATCACCTGTAGAGCTTCCTTGAGTCCTAATGATGTGACATAATATTCTGCAGGTCTAAGAACTTATAAAGACTTGCTCAAGTGCTGGAGGAGAATGGTAAGTGGGGAGGCTTGTGAAGGAGCAATTTCACCCAAAGTGTAGTAAAGGTGAGGGTTTTCTCATTGTTTAATCATTGTAATAAAAGGTTCATAATCAGGAGGGAGGCTATTTAGAGTGAATAGGACAATAGCTTCATCAGAGATGTCACGAATAACATTTAATTTGTAAAAGGTGGTGGATATATGGGAGTGAGAAGATCAAAGATCGAGGTCGATCCTTTCTTTAACATATAGAGTTCTGGTTCAAATCGAGTCTAAAAATCAAAGAATTAAAACATAAATCTAACCTAATATTTACAAATTAACAAGCATGTTTCAATTTCAGTTTAGCCATGCAATTTGTACACTTGGATCATTCGAGTTATTTAATAGATTAAACATAAAAAACCAACCAGCTAACTCCTACTTGTCTCCCTTCAACTTTTAGAATTAAACCAACTCAGTCCCAACTCAAATGAATTATGAACTAATGGCATGTTTGGTACACTGGAATAGAATGACTATTCCTAATATATTCCTAACTTATTCCTAAACCTATGTTTGGTTAAAAAGAGAGCTAGGAATAACTAATCTTGGGTAAAAGCTATTCTTCAAATTTGAAGAATAGCCAAACCTCACCCCAACCTATCTTTAACTAATCAATGAATAGCTAAACCTATCTTATTATTATCATCATTTAATAATAATAACAATAATAAGGTTAATAATAAGAATAGTAGTAGTAGTAATAATAATAATAATAATAATAAATAAAATAACAAATAATAATAATAGTAATAATAATAATAAGGTTAATAATAATAATAATAATAATAAATAACTAATAATAATAAATAAATTAATAATATTATTAATTAATTAATTAATAACTAATAATAATAATAATAATTAATAAAATAACAAATAATAATAATAGTAATAATAATAATAATAATAAATAAATAACAAATAATAATAATAATTAATAAAATAACAAATAATAATAATAGTAATAATAATTATAACAAATAAATAAATAAGTAATAAATAATAATAATAATGAGGTTAATAATAATAATAATAATAATAATAATAATAATAATAATAAATATATAATATATATAACTAATAATAATAAAATAAATAATAATAATAATAACAAAAAATAAATAATAATAATAATAATAATAATAAATACAAAATAATAATAATAATAATAATAATAATATAATATATAATATATAACTAATAAAAATAAATAATAATAATAACAACAAATAAATCATAATAAATAAATAAATAACAAATAACAAATAATAATAATAATAATAATAATAATAATAATAATGATGATAAGGACATTTTGGTCTTTTTGTTACTTATTCCTTTTCTTATTCCAAGTTTATATTTTCAAACCAAACATTGAAATAGAAATTCTTTATCTATTCCATTCTTTAAACCAAACAAAGTAATACTCATTCTATCATATTTCTCATCTTTTCTATTCCTAAGAATAACTATTCTATTCCCTGTCTATTCCATTCCTTGAACCAAACAGGCCATTAGAGTTTCAACAGTCATCTATTAGTCAAAAAGTCAAAAGAGTTTAGTTTTCTCTAAACCCAAGGAAGGCTTGATAGCCAAATGTATATAATGCAAACTTTTTTCAAAGCACCTGGAACATTTCTAGCCAGCTTCTAATGGAAGTTATATAGGAATTCTTACACTTTAGGAAGCTACTGAGGTAGCTCAATGCTAATTTGCATGATTCCCCAGGTTCGTAATGCCATCTCCCTAAATGATTTAAAACATGTATCATATTGCCACATAGTGTACAAGGTGATTTCTAAGCCACTAGCTATTAGACTAAAGGAACCTCTAAAGCAAATGATTCATTACTCCTAAGCAGCTTTTATACAAGACAGATCCATTTCAAATAATATTCTTATGGTATAAGATTTTATGAAGGATTATAACACCAAAAGATCTATCAAATGATGTGCTATTAAAATGGATTTGTACAAAGCATTTGATAGCATTCAATGGAACTTCATTCTTAGCAGTCTTGAATTGTTTAGAATCCCTCTAAAGTTCATCTCTTAGATTAGAGAGTGTATCTCAACCCCTTTTTATAATGTGCTTATTAATGGTTCCCCTACTAGACCATTTAAAGGCTCAAATGAGATAAGACAGACAGATCCTCTTTCTCAATATCTATTTGCTATCTCAATGGAAATTCACAACATAATCATCAAATCAAACACAAATGGTAATCTGGTTTTAGTTTCCATCACAAGTGCAAGGAGCTCTAGCTTACTCACCTTAGTTTTGCATATGATTTAATGTTGTTTTATGTCGCAATCAAAAATCTATTTCACTTTTGCATAAATCACTCATGGAGTTTTGTAAGATATCTAGATTAGGAGTCAATGTATTGAAAAGTATAATCCACTTTTCTTAAGATGTTCCTAATTTTGACAACTTAAATAACATATTTGGATTAAATATACAAGGTTTGCCTTTCAGGTATCTAGGAGTTCTTATATCTTCTAAGAAGCTGAAGTTTCATGATTGCTTGATTGATGTTGTTAGATTCCAAAATATTTAATGCCTGGCATAATAAAGCCCTATCTTAAGCAAGAAAGGTTCAATTTATCATCTTTGTGTTGAATAATCTTCATAATCATTGGATCTCTCATATATTTATTCTTGAAAAGATTAATAAAAAGTTGGAAAAATGCATTAGGAATTTTCTTTGGTATGGGAAAGCTGAGGATTCCAAAGGAGTCAAAATCAAATGTGAACAACTCTGTTGGAAAAATATAAGAGGCAGCAGTAGACCTTGACTCAATTCAAATGATTCAAAAAAATTTAGTAGTCAAGAAAATTTGGAGGTTTTTTAATGATGAAGATGCATTTTAGAGAAAATGGACAAATGAATACTACTTGAAGGATACTAGTTTATGGAAAATAGGGTAGAAACATGAACACTCCTAGCCTTTTATACAAATGTTATGGCATAGGTTGATTATATATCCTTTTACCAAAACACATATTGGAAATGGATACTTGGTTCTAGTTTGAAAAAGGTGCTTCTCACTAATTAAGGGAGAGGATGTGTTAATAGTTACTTCTAGAATGCCTGTTTACGCTAAAGTTTCCAATGTTATAGCTCAAAGGCTAACTACAGGAAGAGGAGTTGATAGATTGTTAAATTACTATCCCAGCCTACTTCCTATATCAAGGATAAAGCAAACTAATATATTAGCAATAATGGTGAGTTCTCCAATTCTTCTTACTTAAAAGTTATGACACCAAGTTCTAACCATTCCTTGGTACAATATAGTGTGGAAAGGCCCTTTGATGCCTAAAGAATCCTTTGTCACTTGGTTGGTAGATAGAGGGAGATTGAAGACCAAAGATAGACTTAAAGGCATAAGTGATCAGATTTGTCTTAGGGAATATAATGGTTGAATATATAAGTCATATGTTCTTCCAGTGCAACTTTATATCTACAATATGGGCCAGAATGTAGCACAACATGAGACTAGTTTGTCAAGTAGCTTATTGGGAAAGTATTCTAGTATAGATAAAAATCAATCCAAAAGAATAGGGAGAGATAAGAAATGTTTAAGCCTTTGTTTGATCTGCTCTATTTATTCTATATGAATGAAATAAACCAAATAATCTCCAAGAATTCTCATTCTAAGAAGCATACAATTTCATATAGAACATGTTGCTAGATTAAAAAGATTCTTATTGCACACCAAGCCACCAAAGATATAATTTATGATCTTAAAAGAAGATGGAACTTGGAGTTGTATTGATTATAGGTTGTATGATTATTTATTTATGTTTTATATTTGCTAATTTAGCCTTGAACAACTACTTTTTGTTGCCTTTTTAGGTTTATCACTAATTTTTTTCATCGTTAAAAATATTGTAGCTAAAAATTATTAGCTACAAAAACAAAATTGTAGTTAAACAAGTGTAGCTAAAAATTTTAGTTACGATTTTCAATTTTGTAGCAAAAAGATATTTTTAGCTATAAATTTTAGATCTTAAAAAAAAAGTAGCTAAAAGTGATATTTGTTGTAATTTAACTTGTTGCCTTAAAGTTTTAGGTTAAAATATGATATCATAGTTGTGTAGAGACTCAATTAGACTTATTCCAACTTCTCCCCAAATTTTCTAAAAATGTCCATCCACCTCAAGTCATATATAACCAATTATTTTCTATCTTTTCCACTCTCTTTTTCTTGTTTTCCTTCTTTAATGGTAGTGCTTTTTAAAAAACTTGTGAAAATAAAACTTTTTTTAGCTTTGTTTTAATAGGCTACGATTTTAAAATTTTATATTCAAAAGACTTACTTTTAGTTACGATACTAAAATGTTACGTTTGACTATAAATTTAGATAGTAGCTAAAAGTGATATTTACTTTAATGTAACTTGTTGATTTAAAGTTTTGGATTAAAATATAATATTATGATTGTGTATAAACTTAGTTATACTTATTCCAACTTCACCCCAAATTCTCTTAAAGCGTTCACATCATGAAGCCAGTATGCTCATTATCATACGAAGACATCAATGCATTTAACAAAAATGATGTGAACGTTGTCTGCTGAACTCGGGGGAGTCTTCACAAGCCTCTCACTTGCCTGACACCTAGGTTTCCGCCGCATAGAACTAGAAGTGGATTTGATCGCAGTGCACACACTTCTCTCCTCCTCGGCCAACCGTACACAGTTGCTCAACCCTATTGTTGCGGGCATTCACGAGTTGTTTTCTCAAATTTGTTTTGTAATTTGTTCAGGCAATTTTCTTTAATTAAAAAAAATGAAGATACAAGAATGGGGTGTATATCTTACGTGGAGTGCAATTAATTTCAGAAACTATATATACAAACTGCAACTCATGACTATTTGTCCCAGACCGGAATGATTCCTTGAGCTGCCAACCTCTTGCGCACCCAGAGAACGATGTGCTTCTCATCCATAAGAAATGGCTCCACGGTGCTTGCTTCTGAGCCATACGAGGATAAGGAAAACCCTTTCGGACCTGTCCAATCATGACAACAGATGATGCTAAGCCGTTGGTTTTACATGCGGTAATCAAATACAATCTATAATATAATAGGAATATGCATCTATACGACTTTATGCATGTATATAGCGTCAAGTACGTATGAACCTGTGAGCGCTCCACTGGGAAAAAAAGCCCAGAAGGAGTAGAGTTTGTCCTTCTTCAGAAATGAGCCTTCCAACTGTCATATTAATATATACAAAGGAAAACTATCGTTTATGCCTGAATTTGCAAACTTTATGAATGCAATAAATAAGGAAATAAAAGTAGTCCGACTCTGTTGTCTTGAAAAGAAAGCTCAAGTTGAGTGGTATCTTCCTGATCTTTAAGCGTTGCTTTGAGTGAAGGTAGAACATCCTCCTCCATCAACTGTGGCAGTGGCAGTGGCTTTGGTGGAGCTTTTGCTGCTGGTTTGGGCCTGGCTGGTGCCTTTGTTTCCACTGCTTTCGCTTCCTGTTTCTTATTCTCAGTAGCAACTGACGAACCAAAAAGATTAAAATGAGGTCTCGATTTTAGGCATCCAAAATAAGGAGCATGGAACACATACCTGTGGAAGTAGACGATTCTTGCACGGCAGAGCAACTTACACATTTTCTTAAAGTCATGAGCTTGCTAACCATCTGCTGCGTATTCCATCGAAATCGAAAAGTTAGCTGAGCTTGAAAAGCTACTTCCCTAGAGCCTTGCAAAGAAAGAAGTTAAAATAGAAAGGGAAGATCAATTATATTGTTTTAAGCATCAGGATACGACATTTTCCATCTTCCCGTCTTGAGAAATCAGTCTCATCATGAAAACATGTCCCTTTAACAATGCAGGATCATTTTTTTTTTTTTTCTGTTTACGTTGTAGATTCGACAATTGACGAGAGACTTGGCAAATATATAATTATAGAAATGATCATAAGCACGACAACTTAAAATCTAGGCCAATCGTGTTGGGCTCCGATTCGCATTAAGCATATTTAAATTATTTTGAGGTTTTAATTTGATGATTTTTAATCTGATTGGAATAAATTGAG
>JANJEY010000004.1:34251924-34273123 GCA_024703695.1 Erythroxylum cataractarum | reverse complement strand
AACGTATCATCTAGTGATGATGTCATATCGTCTGGTGATGACTTGATATCATCTGGTGATGATGTCATACCGTCTGGTGATGATGTCATATCGTCTAATGATGACATCATATTGTCTGGTCCCATTTTTGACCCTATAGATGACTGAATTTATCTTCAAGGTCTTGATGAAAGTTGTAGATCTTGAAATCCTCTTTTGAACCATCTAAAGAAAACCTTAGTCCGAGATCTCTAGAGAAAGTTATGATAATTTTTCCCAATTCATCTAACCCTTCATTTGGTTCCATCTGACCCTATCGTCTGGTCCCATTTTTTACCTTATAAATGATCAAATTTTTCTTCAAGGTCTTCATGAAAGTTGTTGATCTTGAAGTTATATTTCAAAACATTTAAAGAAAACCTTAACCCGACATCTTTATAGAAAGTTATAACAATTTTTTCCAATTTGTCTGACCCTTCATTTGGTTTCATCTGACCTTATTGTCTGGTCCACTTTTTCCCTCTACATGATAGAGTCTATCTTCAAGGTCTTCATTAAAGTTGTATATCTTTAAGTCTTCTTTCGAACCATCTAAAGAACACCTTAATTTGCTATCCGGAGAGAAAGTTATGCTAATTGTCCCAAACTAGGTTCAATATGATTGAGGACAAAATCTTGTTTGATTCTTTCGGCCATAACTTTGTTATCCAACCTCCGATCGAAGTGATTCTTGTACCAATAGATTCCTAGCACGTTCTTTCTACCTCCCCATGAAAGTTTATAGCTTTTGATATTAAATTGAAAAAAAGAAAGATTGATTGAATCAAATTAAGGGTATCAGATGGAAGAGTATGAATTAGATACTTTACTGAACATATCTCGGTTTTTTGATGGCATCTGGATTTGTAGGGTTTCACTTGAGATGGTTTTTTAATGTGGAGTAAACTAGAGACATAGGTTTACAAATTATATGAAGAAATCGAATTCTGATTCAGCCTTTGAGATGTTCAATTTCTAGATGAAAGTTAGGTATTCATAAGAAACTTAAGACAATGGGAAATGAATGTTCAGAAGAAGTAAAATTTTGATTCCAGTTTGAAGTTTCCCAAAATCTGTTATGAAATAGGAGAAATGAGTTTGTTTTGTATGTTGACTAGTATGGGTGCCACCTTTGTGGGATGAGTACTAATGAGGGTTTTTTTTGAAATAACCCTATAGGATAATATGTTCATGCTTTATGACATCAAATGTTGGGCTCTGGAATCGGGGTCCAACACATTTACCAGCATTGGATTGACCAGCATTAGCATGTGGAGAAGATTTGTACCTTCCACTTTGAACTTAGCGAGCTTCACCTTTTCCTTCCCTTTAATGACTTTGAGGGATGTAGGAGTAGTAATCCTCAATTTCTCCTCCTCAGCAACATAATGGGAAATCAAAGCATTGAAGTCCCATTCCTCATCTAGTGAGTAATATGTTATCACCAAATTACAACTCTAGAGAGAGTACTCAAAGTCTGGTAAATAATGAAGACATCAGGAAAAGGAATATTCAACATCTTTAGTCTATTGTGAAGATGAATCATTCTTAATATGTATTTCATCACTCCCCCTTCTCCAATATACCTTATGGAGAATAATTCCTTTATCAAGGCACTTATCTTAGCATTAGATGAGACCATGTACCTCTGGGAGATATTATCAAGAAACTCCTTCGCTATGTCTGTGTCTGGAAGTCCACTAAGCAGATGGTCAAGTGTGGATCTCTTAATGGTCATGCAACATATTCTTTTCATAAGTGGAGATGCCCTCTCTGTACATATGGCCTTATCAATTTCAGTCATCTTTATAGCATTCAATACATCCTTTATCTACTTCTTTGAATTGAAATCAGTAAGGGTTTCAATAGTGACAATTTGATTCTTGACCTAAACAGTGACAACAAAATGACAATGTAAAGATCATAACAAATGTATGATAACAACGATACTTAAAGCAATTAAATCGTATCTGTGTTGAGAGTTTGATCACATATATTCTAAAATACCTTTGGGTTGAATACATAATATATGCAATTAGATCTCCACAAAAAAACAATCAGAATACAAATCATTAACTCTCATGACATTACCATCTTTGGGCAAATAGATTATTTAAGCAGCAACTTTCTTCCATCTAATTCCTTTATTCACATCTCAAAATCTTATGTAAGGCTAACTTTTTTAGGCAGAATAACCAAACATAAAACCAAATACATCCTCCAAACATGCAAGTAGAACAATTCAAAATACTGACTCGAAAAGCCACTTTGGTAACTTCATTCTCATTAGTACCCAAAAGGTCTACAAACACAAAAGATACATCTTTATATTATCCTCACATTCTTTATGGGTATATCTTATATGACAAAAAATCATTAATAAATACTAAACCCCACTATGTACAGTTTATTTGTCACATACTAGTGTTAAAAACATTGTTTATAAACTTTATTTGAGACTTTTATGGCAAAAAAATCTTCATTAGAGTGACTATTGTGCATTTTCGAACAATGAACCTACATCACAAGATACGAAAACCTCAAGCATCTCCCTTATGTGAAGTTTGTTGTATGAAAATTCACTCAAAAATGGTCTCAAAACACGTCATTTTCTTTTTTGGAGTTAATCTTTAACTTATTACTAATGTAATAAATCTAGAAAAATGGAAAAATACCTTTATAAATTCTCATAACTCAAAATATGACTAAAAAACCAGAGATATCTTTATGAGAATTCTGAAAATTTTGAGTTTTTTTTGTCCTATAATGTGCTGATGCCAGCACATGGCTAGCCACTGACATCAGATACATGTAAAAAGGGCAAGTGTTGGGCCCTGAAACTTTTTATTTATTTATTGATTTATTGATTTATTCGTTTACTTTATTTATTCCTTATTTTTGCTTTAATTGTTTTATTTATATATAAATATATCTATATTTTAATATAGTTGAGTCTTGAATTTGCAAGTATGAATGGGAATTAAAATTTGAATTTAGAATGAAGGGTTAGGATTAAGTTGGAATATATTGTAGTAGGCTTGTAAGTGTAGAGCCATATGAGACAAAAATAAGGGCAAAATGGGAAAGTCCTTATGAGTGAAGGGCATTAGTGGAAGGAATGGGTATTAGGAATAAATGAATTAAAAGAAGAAGAAGCAAGTGTCGTAGAACCAAAGGGAAAGAAGAAAAAAAAGTGAGCTAGGGTGAAGAAAGAAAGAAAGAGTCATGGAAGCTTGAAGGGAGGAAGAAAGAAGAAGAAAAGAAGAGAAATCTACTTGTTAGAGGTAAGTTACATCTTTGCTATGCTAGACTCAAGAATGGGATAAAATGGAGGTTAGGGTTTGTGTAGGGATCGAAGGAAGAAAGAAGAGAAAGGTGAAATCAAATGGATTTTTGGGATTTCTAAGTTAAAGGTTCGGTTTTCTAGCGTAGATGGCCTATAGGTAGGTTCGATTTAAAGATGATTTTATCTTTGCTTGATTTTTGAATGTTATGACTTTCTTTGGAATGTATTCATTGAAGTAGTGGCAAGATCAAGTGCAGAATCTGAGTTTAGATCTATGGCGTTGAGAATATGTGAATTACTTTGGCTGAAGATAATTCTTGATTATTTGAGAATAAAATGGGAAGGATCTATGAGTTTGTATTGTGATAACAAATTAGTCATTAGCATTGGACATAATCCAGTACAACATGATCGTACAAAACATATTAAAGTTGATAAGCACTTCATCAAGGAAAAACTGGGCAGTGGCGTAATATGAACTCTATTTGTGCCAACCAAGGATCAGTTGGCAGACATTCTTACAAAGGGATTGACAAACACAATGTTTCAAGGCATTATTGGCAAGCTAGTAATGGAAAATATTCACTTACCAACTTAAGAGGGAGTGTCGGATTATGAATAATCTTTCAGATTATATAGAATCATGCAGCATTATTTAGAAATTTGTATAGTTATAGAAATCATGTAAATTCCTGATTTCTAGGGATTAGAGTAAGATACAGATTTTCATGTGTCTTTAAAAAATTGATACTATATTTAGTATAGACAATTGTATATATATAAAATAGGGTTGTAACCTAGTGATAATGAGGATGCAATTATCTCTTCTATGTTAATATTTCACAGTTTCCATAAGGAAAAAGATTGGCAAATCATTCAAGTGGCTTGGTCCATCTTCTATGACTTTCAAGGTCTTTTCTTTTGAGATGAACTTGAAAAGGAAGAGATGATCGTCTTTTCTTTTGAGATGAACTTGAAAAGGAAGAGATGATCCTCACTTAGCAACTCCTCTTGCAGTCCTTTTTAAGTATCCACTGTTTCAAAGCCAATGGTTTCCTCACCGGGAAGGCTAATCTCTTTCCAAGAAAGAAACCGATCAGTGTAAACTCCCATAAACTTACATCTTGCTTTAAGACATCGGGGAAAAACAATGGCTGAACCATCCCTAATGGCAGGTGGAATGTACCGGCCACAAGTACCAGAGGCGTTACCAAGCACATCTGGAGATTTGTTTGGCATGAGGAGAGACAGGGTATTGGGGGAAAGTCTGCTAGGATATGGGGCAGCAGCCTACATAAGAACTGGAGAAACAGTAGCTATTCAAGGGAAAGGGGCAAGCAGGTTGGTGCAGAAAAATGCTGTCAACGGTATTAATAGGAGCAGGAGTCAAAGGACCTTCAATCCCGTAAATACCTCTTAGGACTCAAAGAAGGGTATTCTTAACAGATTATAAATACATTTGACACGGAGATACATGTGCTTAATTGTTATATACTATGAAATAGGAAACAAGTTCCATATTAAACACAGGTGGAAGCAACATCAATTATATTTACGATCATACGATCAATACTGGCCGCTACTGTTGCACCGCCCGTTTCAAGGCCAACAAATCCACCCCATTCCGATGGAGATACCTCAAGTATTTTACTAATAACAACATGAATCTATCCGGCAACAGCTCATGACAGCCTCTTTGTGCCTATAAGACTTTCGTGTGACAGGATCAACTTTTTTGGTGAACAGCAACATAGTGGATATCCATCTCTTTCAACATGACAGATCGTCCGCAAGAGTCACATAGGGCAGTTCGAGACCCGCATATACTTTCATGCTGAGAAAGTCCTCTCAGTCGGTCTCTTAAATCCATAGCTGAACTACCAGCCGCAACTGTATCACCACAAAACTGGCAAGTTATAAGACGGAGTGGACAATCTGAAGCCTGGTGTTGCACCTGCCATAGTAATACGACCAAATAAGTGAATTAGATGCAAGTTGGACGACACAAATAAGGAATTATATTAATGAAATCGTAAAGAAGACAACTTGAACATTGAACTTATCTCATTGCAATACAATAGGAAATTCTAACAGATTCGACTTGTAGAATTAGTCTCATGGAAGTTACGTTTAATCCTTGACAAAAAGAAAGCAAATGCAACATAAATCGGTCAATAACTACAACATCCCAATCTACAAACAAACTTCAATGATTAGGAAACAATGGATTTAGATGATAGGCTAAAATTGCAGAATTAGTGACAGAACAAGTCATATTCCAATATAGCCAAAAACAGTATCCCAAAAACGGTTGGCGCTATAGTACACAAATGTAGCACTAATGAAAGAAATTTCCATAGATATTTGAGGAACAATTGGGTTATAAAGAAGACAAAGATAAAGAAGAACAAGCAGCATCAGCATTTCTATGACTCACCATTTGTTCCTTCTCAAGAAATATACCACACGGGCACTGAAGGGGCTCATGGAACACTTCCATGTGCTTCTGCATTTCTTCTTGATGGAATGCTTGCCCACACTTCTCACAATGTAAATGATTTCTTGCCTCTTCATTTCGTAGAACAATTCCACAACCAGAATGCTGACATACAATGTTATGCCTGGTGCAGTACGCTTCATGCAATACTATACTCTTACTTGGTATCAGATGTTTGCAGTTCCTACACTCTACAGAATCAACCTCTAGTGATGATGAAGATCCAGCTTGTCTACTCACCATAAGGTTGCTAATGTTCTGAACACAGACCGACACCTTGTACTTCGTTGTCCCTTGGAAGCCATAAACACCAATAGTATATGTACCTTTACCAAAGTTCTCATCTGTATGGCTAAGGATCAAAGTTTTTGAGCCCACATCATGGGATGACCAAATATGCTGGTGTCGAGCTGGGAATATTAGAGGATGCTTGGATATGTAAAGGTCAGTATCACCACTAACAGTCTCAACCTCTAATTTTATTTCAACCCTGACTTCTCCTGAAGCAATTCTCCTCCAAGAATCATCATCAACAGAGAATTTATAGTACCTATAGCTCCCTTCTTCAACCATTCCTGATTCTACAGCCCCAAAATTGAGTGGCTTCAGGCTATGCTGATTAGCACTCTCGACAGCTGATTCTGAACCAACAACATCAGCCTCAATGTCTGTTTCAAGGACAGAGATACTTGTTGAAGGTTTCAACTCAAGAACCCGTAACTTGTATATCAGTATCCCATGGTTGACAGTGATCACATCACCTACTGAAAGAGTTGCATGCTGTCGAAGGCTAGTTTCAAGGATAGCCTTGTGATTGGGTACATCTGAAAAGCCAACAACATCAGGTTGCAGTTTTGCATATGTTCCCTTGGGCAGCCAGACATAACGAACCTCAACCAAAGGAGCCTTTGGTGCATCTGCAGAAAACAGGTTATTCCATACGTGAGGAGGTAGTCCAACAGATCCTTCCTCTGCAGTAAACTCGAGAACACCAGAATGAGTTGTTTTCTGCTTTTTCTGCTTTGAGTCACTAGAGGTCATCTCTGAAGGACCTTCATGATGAACCACTAATAACTGGAAATACAGAGGTCCCTTATCGAAAGCACCTTCATCAGACAATGCTGTGAAGCAGGATGGTGGCAATTTGATCTTATCTCCATTACCCTGAAAAGGTACAGCCTCCAAGATTCGCAAAAAACATATTCCTCTTCCAGCAAGTAAATTTTCTTGCATTTTCTCATCAGCCTGTGTAGAAAACCAAATTCATGAAAGAATAACAAACAGATGACCATGCCAATGCACCAATAATCTAGTATGAATAAACGTAAAGAATGATAGCGTAGCTATTAAAAACTTCACTACAGTTGGCCCATTGTAACTGGCCCTTATTAAGCTACTGTCATTACCATTGTATTCTAACGGCCAGCTATATTTCTCCCCTGGTAACAAGCTTATCATAACAAAAAAGATTACTCTCTCTCTCTAATCATCTTCTTTTCCATCTATTTTCTCTCTCTCAAACCCTCTACTGTTTGCAATTTGTTCATATCAACTGTTATCAGGGCAATGTTTCTTGAATCAGAACCCTCCGCTCACAAAACTCAACTACTCAACCATGGCCGATGGAACTAGAGCTCAGGAGATGCAAAAAATGGAACAATCATTGTACAATCAGATTAAGGAAATGTAGGAGATGTTGGAAGTGCAAACCCAACTTCATGATACACAAGTGAAATAAGGTTAGGAGATGGCAAAACTCAATAAATGTTTCAACAGTATATGTTTATCAATGAACACCAATCACAACCTCAGTCACCTAACACGAATCCCACCCAGAGAGCCGCTTTAAAACAAACCAACCAACCACAAACTCTTCCCTTTGCTCAACCACTACTCAAAAGAATATTCCTAATAAACCTTTATGAAGATAGCGAAGACAACTGAATAGTAAAGAATTCAAAGATAAAAGGGTAAAAGTTATCTGTTTTTGGCATGATGACAAATATGGTCCAGGACATAAATGTAAGAAGTATTGGAACATATTTTTGGCAAAGGATGATGAGGAGTGAGCAATAGAATTAGAGAATGTAAATGAAGTAATTACTGCAAAAACACCTATTATTTCTATACAAGCCATATCAAGAGTGTTGATGGAGAATTCAAACAAATGAGAGTAGTGGAATCACAATAAAGATAAGGTAATTCATATCCTAATAAGCAATGGTAGCACTCACAATTTTGTAGATGTTGCATTGGTATAAAAAAGGGTTTACAAGCTGATACCAACAGAGAACGTAAGGGTGAATGTGGGTGGGATTTTCACTAACCCTATATGTAGCAGTGTGAAGGATTCAAATGGCAATTACAAGGCTTTCAACGTGTTACCAATGCTTTAGTATTACCATCGGGAGGCTGTTAAATCGTTATAAGGGTCCAGTGGCTTTCCACTCTTGATGAGATGCTTTGCTTCCTTGGTAAACAAACCATACAGTTCAATTGGGAAAGGAAGCAGGCACTTCTAAAAGGGTGTTTACCAAGTAATCTGAAGCAGGTTAATACCAAGAGGTTAAAAAAGTTACTAGCTAATTGTCAAATAACTAGCCAATTATACATGTTAAGACTTCAATAATCAATAGAACGAACAACAATTCCATGAGCTATCTATTAATGACACTAATTTGGAGAAGTAACAACAATAAGTATTTGTGGCGAAGCACATATCCATCTTTGCAAAACCTAGGGAATTACCACCTCACAAACCCCAGAACCATAAAAAATTCAACTTAAAAAGGAGTTGATCAAGTTAATGTGTGGCCTTATAAATATGGTAAATTTGAATCAATTTGGAGTTATTTTGGTAGACTAAGAGGACTCATAACACAATACCAACACAATTAACATGTTGCTTCCTGTGTTCCAATACATCTTATTATGTTTCTAATGAGATTTTTACTTGACTAACATGGCAACAACGCACACCCTTTGTGTTCAAGCCACGTTCAAGATAGGAATCATCTCCAAGCATCTATTGCATCCTATTGTGCTCAACCCATGTTCTCCAACACGATGCTAACGTGGACCAGTTTCCTAACCTATGTTAACAGTGATTTGTTATGTAAAAGTTCTAGGGAGGCGATTTAAACAACATGAGAACCCAACACGATCCAATGTTTGGGACATGATAGGTGAAAATTAGGGCTTTGCATCTTTAAAAGAGGCAAATGAAGGTAGACAGAGATCAAAATTTTATTGAAAAATTAATTGATCAGTAGGAATTAAGAGAAGTGCAACCTTAGGAGACAAAACAAGAAATCTATCAAGATTCATCAAAAACTTCAAAGATTCAAGAATTATGATGATGTTTTCTTTAGTCTTTTGTTCTTTATCACTTAGTGGATTTTTTCTTGTTTAATCATGAACTAATTGTGATATAGATCTAGAGGAGATGAACTCTAAGACTTTATGTTTTGAATTGATTTCTTGATTTAATGACATATTCTAGATTTCTTGACAATTGTTCAGATTTTTATATTGTGTTAAATTGAAAGAATGGGAGTTGAAGATTTAATATTCAAATTCAAATATTGATATTGAGAATGATATATATGAATAAATCACAACATGAATTATTAGGATTGAATAAGTTACTAGAGATAGAATTACACAATCTTCCTAGGTTATGGTGAAACATATTGGTTATTTTGATTAAAAAGGGACCTTGGTCAAATCAATTTAAGGATAGCAATTGTGTAACTTGAAAGAGAATATAGTTGTAACATAGGAATTTCTAGTAGTTTAATGAGATAGGATTAATCATTAGGTCAAAAAAATTCAAAGCATACGAAATGTTCTAGGGAAATTTTTACCTAGATCTAGTTTCTTCATGAGTTGTTTAATCTTGTCAATTACTTTAAATTGGTGATTTAGATTTGGTTTATTTATTTCCTTTAAATCAATCATTCGCTTTATTAGAATAAATAATAGAAAGATGTTCAATACAAATAACTCCAATCTTTGTGCAATCAGCACTTGACTTACCTAGAACGAAACAATAGCTACACTTGCCTATGTGATTTTTTTAGTATTGTTCTTTGTGTTTCATTTTCCTTCATATCTAATACAAAGAGCTTAAAACATACAGAAAAAATGAAAGAGAAAAAATTAGTCAACCACAAGCCTTAATTTGCTGGGAAAAGGATTGAGAATTGAGTTAACATCAAAGATAAGGGCTGGAATTTAAATTGTTAAAAATCTTAATTAGATAGGAAGTAGTAGTAAGTTAAATATATTATTCTATTTTAAATATGTTATTTTAGTTGTTTGTGACTTATAAAATTTTTATAAAATAGGATTTAAATTTGTTAGGAATCTTTTCCTAAAGGTTCTAAAAATTTCTCTATAAATACTTGTGTATTTAGCCCTTCAATAACAAGTAATCTAAAACTTTTCTACAAACCGAAGTTTTCAACTAAAATGTATGATGCTTTCTTCTAAGAGTAATTCTTAGACCTAGGAGTAATTCCTAGCTTCCTACCCTCCCTTGTTTGTGTTCGTCACTAAATTCCAACAAGCATAATCCTAAATTCTTGCCATATTAAACCTGAATTCCAGCTATGTCAAATCCTACGCCTAAGCCTAAATTTCCAACAATCAAACCTTAAAACTTTAGCTCTAAAAAATCTAAAATTTCAGCATTCTTAGCCACAATCTAGCCCTGAAACTTGATATTCTAAAAGCCTAATTTCCTAATTTTGTGATTTTTAGCTACTAGTTAATACTTCTATTTATCTTACATCAGTTTGGTATCAGAGATTTAGCTCACAATGGCAACACGTAGCGGAAGGGCGTATAAAGTAACATTCAGCGATTAGGAGTGACATAAAATACTTCTAAGAGTTATAGAAAGATTGGACCTTAATAACCCACGATCACAAGGTGCCCAAGAGCCAAAAACAATATTATACAACAAACTATAATTAATGGTAAGGGTGGAAAGTGAAATCCAAGATGATAAGGCTGAATCTAATCAACAGTGAATGGGTTAAGAAATCAACGTTTACTGAAAGATCCAAGACAAAGAACCCAACCAGCATCACAAGGAGAGTGCATGTGCGCCTTTAGAGGCTATAATAGAGTTGAAACACACAACAAACTCGATGACAATACTAAGAAAGCTCGTGTTGAAGCTCATGATTTTGCCGGAAAGATGGATCCACACCAGTTCTTAGATTGGACAGCAATAGTGGAAGATTTTTTAGACTAGTACCAAATGTTGGAAGATCGAAAAGTTCAATTCACAAAGATGAAACTAGTTGGAAACACTGCTAAAATCTATTAGAGATCGGTAGAGGATAGACTTTGAAAAATAGGTCAGCCATAAATTTTTGATTGGGAAGAGATGAAGTTGAAGTTATCAAAAAAATACTTATCATTTCACTATCAAGAAAATCTCCAAGATCAACTCACAACCCTTAGACAAGAGAATATGTCCGTAATTGAGTACACAAAAATATTTGATGAACTTTCTATCCGACATGAAGGGATGGAGTCAGAACGACAACTTATATCCCACTATAAAAATGGCTTAAGAGCAAAAACTCGCAAGGAGCTGATAATGCAAAGGATTTATAACCTTGATGATGCATATCACTTTAAGAGCAGAATAATACTTAGGATGATAAGTAATAAGAAGATTCGAAGCAAAGCCGAGGAGTTCGACATGAAGAGAACTATAACGGTGCAAAACTTTAAACCAGCACCTAATGCATTAAAATATGCACTACAAAATAACTATAAAACTTCTTAAGTAGCTGAACTTAAAGGCAAAGCCATAGCTGAGACTAGAAGAAAGGAGGCAGCAGTGACAAAAAGTGCCTCTGATGCAATGGCAGTGGTCACTTTGCTTATGAATGTCCTAATAAAGGTTTTCACATGATAGGAGAAGAAGAAGAGGAAAATTTTGATGAGTATGTTTGTGACCAAGAAGTTGTGGAGGAGTTGAACGGAGACTCTACTGATGAACTAACTAGTCCTACAAATCTTAATATAGTGAGAAGTGTACTTACAACCCTTAAAGCAGAAAATTAAGAAGAATGGCTTCGTACTGCTATTTCCTCACTCAAGTTAGATGCAGAGAAAAAGCATGCAAGCTTATTATTGATAAAGGAAGTGCTATGAATGTGGTATCAGAAAACATGGTAAAGCGATTAAATTTACTCACAAAGAAACATCTAAATCTCTACAAAGTAGCTTGGGTGGATAATAGCACTATACCAATTGCTCGAAGGTGCTTCATGTCTTTTAAATTACGAATATATGAGGACTCTATTTGGTGTGATGTCATTCTTATGAAAGTATCGCACATTTTAATTGGGCGACCGTTGCTTTGTGATCAAGATGTGCAGCACTTAGGAAAAACTAACACCTATCAGTTTATATTTCATGGAAAGAAAATAATTTAAAGTTTATTAAGGTAGACAAGATACAAAATCAAAGAGAAGTAACAAGGCAGCCATAAATGCTAAGAAAAAGCCTCTTGATATCCTCAAGGAGAGAGAGTTTGAAGTTGTTAGCAAGGAGAAGGAAATTGTGTTTGCAATGGTAGTGAGGAAAGTAATAGAAATAGCACTGGAAACACCCCATACCAAAAGAATGGGTGAATTGCTAGCTGATTTTTCAGACCTTACACCTGATGATTTACCAAGTGAATTGCCTTATTTATGAGATATTCAGCCTGCTATTGACGTAGAAACTGGATCTACTATGCCAAATCTTCCAACCTATTACTTGGATCCTATTAAGAATAAAGTGATGAAGAGACAAGTAGAACAGTTGTTGAAAAAAGGATTGAAGTTGTTGCCAAGTCTTAGTCCATGCGGAGTTCCAACACTTTTGACTCCTAAAAAAGATGTAAGTTGGTGAATGTGTATTGATTGTTGGGCAATAAATAAGATCACAATCAAGTATAGGTTTCCAATACCTCGCCTTGAAAACATGTTAGATGTGTTGACTGGAGCTACTATCTATACCAAGATAGATTTACCATGTGGTTACCATCAAATTAGAAGATTTACAAAGTGGGTACCATCAAATTAGAATCGGACTTGGAGATGAATGATAAACAACTTTCAAGACAAAAGGACTTTATGAATAGTTGGTGATGCCATTTGACTCTCTAATGCCATTATACACACCGAAAAGTTCAAGTTAATAAAACCTTTTAGATATTAAAGAAATTATACCCGCATGCATTAAAAGATCCTTTCTTGGAGGTAAATAAGGCCTTCTTTTAAAAACATTATCGATTCAAACTTCTTAACCTGCCAAAAGTTTGTTTGACTACTACATATGAGGCAACGATTTCAAACAGCCCTTGAAGGAAAAAAATTTGCAACACTAAAGTACAACTACCATGATTAAAAGTGACAAAATCAACGATGCATCGCATTAAACTCAATCGATGTGGATATTCACCATCTCTTACAAAGTTCAAATAATCACAAACAAGCACAAATGTCGAAAGGATTAAATAACTTAATACCTTCAAAAATTAACATAACTAAAATGCACACTCAATCTACAAGTATAGAAAGAAACCGTTTGGGAAACAAAAGACTCAATCTACATGTATGTGTAAGTTTATAAGTGCAATCCCTTTTACAATCACCAAAATAAAGGAAATAGTAACACAAAAAATAGTCAGTGAATTTTCATCGAGTTTTGACGATGATAAATAAAAAAATTGGCCCATAATGATCGATGCCCCCCAATCATAACAATATGAATCAGCAAAGTCAAGCAAATTCAGACTCCCTAACCGAATGAAAAATAAGAAGATTAGACCTTGAGCTGGCAATCAATGGCATCGAGCCTTCGAGATCTCAAAACGGCTTCAACGGCCTCTCTCTGTTTATAAGCCTCTTCTTTAGCCTTGCGCTCCTTCTCTTGCCTTAATCTTGCTTTCTCTTTCCTCTCCCTTTGTTCCTTCTTAAGCTTTTCACTGGCCCTACGAAGTTCAAAGTCCATTTTTACGCGAATACGATCGGATAGGGTGTATTTGTTGAATCGGAGTTGGATTACTTTGCTTAACCGTGTGAGAATATAGACTCGTCGTATTTAACGACGGAAGGAAGCAAGTCGGTTTGTGTACGGGCCCGGCGCCTGGGCCTAATCCTTGTCTCTTTTCCAGACTTCACGTAAATTACAATTAAAGATGTCAACGAGCTAGGCAAGGTCAAGCTTGGAGCAGACTTTGGGCCATGGTGGTCCACAGCTTGACTGGCCGGGATGGTTCAACCGTGGCCAGATTCGACCACAAGATGACCGGCCCTTTATATTTTTTAGAAAAATTTCAAAAAGGACGACTTTGATTTTGAAACCGATCAGGGTGATCATTGTGAGCCCGTGGTCATGTCAACCTAAGCTAAAATTAGGCCGGGTCGAACCGGTTTTGACATCTCTAAATATGACACTATCTTATTTAAATAATTTTAGAACTTATTTTTATTATGTATATTAAAATTATATTTGTTAAACTAGAAACATTGATATGATAAAGTTATTTAGATTCAACAACTTATTTAAGCTTATTTCTTTGAAAATTACTACATCCTTAAATTTGTTTTTAAGAATAATCAAGTTGAGCATTAACATTTTTCATTGATTAAATATTAATCTTTATTTTAAAGACTTTTTATCGTTTTGGACCTTAGAAAGTTATTTATATTATTTACTTGTTAAAATTTGAAATTCTTGGAAGGTTCAATATTTCTTGAATTATGGCACTAAATGTTTGGTTTGGTGACTAAAAAAATAATAAAATTGTGAATAAGTTCACGATACCAATAGAGTTGCGATGAGAGAACTTATGTGTGTATTTCTAAATAACTCTTGAAATATAGTGTAGTACCTTCTTATTATCCTAATCATACTGTACCTAAATCTCGTTACAACCTGTATAAAGACCTTCATATTTTTTTATATTTTATACATAATTGGTGGAAATGTAATTTTATTGCAAGCTTATATGATAATTCTGCTATGCATTAATGAAGAGTCTTGATATTTTTCATCCCAAATACTTGAGTGCATTAAGTGACATCTTAGTAAAGGTGTAAAGATTATTGCTTTTGACTTCAATAAGATTATAATGTGATTACTATTAATATTGCTTAGAAAAGTCAAATTTAGGATAATTTGATTCTACTTGTATGTTAATTTGATTCAATAGGATATGGTGATATATAATATGAATAGATAGATCGAAATTGATAAGGGACTGATGTGTAAGATTGATAATTTTGATTATGGTTTGCTTGAGGATAAACAAAAATTTAAGTATGGGGATGTTTGATAGATACATAGTTGATCATATTTATAACTCATATTTGATGCATTTTTGCTTAATATTTTATACTTTTATTATATATTTGGTACTTAATTCATTGTAAGTGTGTTTGCAAAGAATAAGTTTCTTCACTGATTTAAAGGAGAAGAATTCAAAAGTAAAAATGACATAAAATGAATATTCGATGTATAGAAGGGATACACAATCTTGCATCTACCAGTGCACGTCTCCCAGGCCATGCGGATTCGTGATTTCCAGATATTTTGGTTATGCACAGTTTGATGCTAGTCAAAACCTAGAATTTAATATAAAAGAAGTTTATGGAGGCTAGTTGAAGGAAAATACACATAGAGACATTATGAAACTCTCAAAGGCTGCTTAAGAGGCGATTTTGATATAGAGGAGTAGAAAACACGAGGAATTTATTGAAAGGTCCATTGGGGTACAAGATTAACCCTCTACATCGTAAGAATGCTCGATATAAGACAACCAGGAAGACTTAGAATTATAATCCAACTATTTTCATTTCGTTTTTATTTATGTGTATGTTTGATTTCGTATTCAAGTATGTGTAACTAAACATCTTGTTAGTATTTAGGTTAGATGAACCTTATGTTGATACTTTAATATGATTTGATTTTTTTATCAATGCAATTGATTGATTAATATATTATGGTCTGATTACATGTTTTATTTATGCTCTAATAGATCTGAAATATTATATCACAACCTAATTTCATACATAGAGATTGAGAAATCCTGTTTATAAATAGATCTATCGTAATTGAAATGAGTTGATTATAACCCTAAAGATAAGATGACATAAATCTTTCAGATTAGAGTTAAACCTAATAGAAGGATTCATAAATCAATATAGCAATCATATAAAATTTAACTTAAGTAATTCGGTTGAAAACCTTAGGATTATTTCTTAATAAACTCAAAGTCAACCATTAGCATACCATAGGAGTCTCCACGGTCCAATTAATCAACAAAAATAATTGCATAATAAAAGATCAATTTGTTAAGGTTTAGGGGGATTCGATACCTAGATACTAATTTTCTAACATCGATAATTTTTTTAGTACTTCCTTAATTCTCTGATTAAATCTTGCTGCTTGTTTATTTTATTTGTTTAAGTTTTATTTTCTTTTAATTAAAAAACACAATCAATTCATTTACTAGTTAATATAATAACGGTAACTACTCCTAATCACTGTCCTTGTGGAATCGACTCGTATTCACTTGCAATAATTCATAATTGGAAAACTTAGAAAAAAATCAATCAAAGCACTAAAAAACATAAAAAGATAAAAAAAAACTATAAAAACCAATTATAAACATACATACATAAATACATATATATATATATATATTATAACAACAATTAATATCAAAAATTAAAATTAAATCATTTCTTTCCTGAATTTGCCACAATAAAAATTAAATCATTTCATTCCTGAAAATGGTGGCAAATTTCTTGATATGCATCCAAAATATCAAAAAAAATAAAACCTGTACTAGCACGCATGGATCGTATCCACAAAGAGTGTGTGTTTAGCTTTTGTAATGAATAAACCAATGTTTAGGATTTGTGGGGGTGTTGTTGGTTGAGTTCAATTAACAAAAACAAGAAAAACTAAAATATTAAAGGTAAATCAAATCAAACAATACAATTTTGATAAAATTAACCAATGAGTTTCGAATCCAATTCATGGTTCAATCTCAATCTTCACACGAATGAGTCATGTTGTTCTCATATCTCTCTTGGAAACTATTGACTGTAGATTAATAATAAACTCTATTAATCCCAATTATCCCTTAGGTTATATCTAATTAAAAAAAAGCTTTTTAACTAGGTCTAACTATCCGACAACGTATAATAAGCTCCCTAGATTTAGTGTGACAATCACATTACATAATACAAAAATAGGTTAATCTAAACAAAAACCACATAAAGCTAGGGCAATTTAACCTATACTATGTTATCCCTAATGATGCATGACCATTAGTTTACCACAAGTGAACTAGAGTTATATGATTATGTATTGAAATCTAGATTTTGGCAATAAGTTCATACATGAATGATCTATTTTGAGTATCTAAATCAATAATATATTAATGGTAGGCCAAAAGAGAAAAATGAAACATAACATTTACATTGCTATCTAAAATGGACCCTAACATTTCAGGGTGCTCAAAATGAATCATAACATTTGCAAAACGTTCAAATTAAACCATATCGTTGGGAAAACATTCAAATTGAACCCTGACCACTAACGATGTTAAGCCACCCTCAGTTATCCACTGACATGGTGAAACTTTTGCTGGCATGGATTTTTTTTTAATTTTTTTTAATATGGGACCACCATTTGATGATGTGAAATGTTTTTAAAAGAGGTAGGTCCCACAATAGTTTGCAACGAGCCATTTTGTTCTCTTCATTAAGCAACAACAAGCAACATTTGCTTTTTAAATTTTGCGTATGAATTTTTCATTCATGAATGCAGCATTTCCTTCTTAAATGCAATGCTTCCTTTGCTTTTAATTATTAAATGCAACTTATTCAGAGCAATAGATGCACCATTTTAAAGAACCAGCAATACACAACGTTTGCTTCTTCCTCAAACAATTCCTAATCTGCGTCCTCCTTCACTTTCACATAATCCCTAGTTTGTTAACTTCAATCTATAATATATGTTCTTATTCAATCCCAAATTCAATTCAGCTCAAACCCTTAATCTTTAGCCTTACTTCTTTTCTACTTCAACGAACAACAATCTAAGAGGGTCACCAACTTGTATAGAATGATTGGTGTTCTTATATCGTGACCACCACCTCCATTGCCCACCATGTCCTAAGAATTGAGGATCAATGTTATCGCTGCGGTGAATCAAAGGTAAACTCATTTGTATATTCATCATTTGTTCCATTTTCTCTATTTGTGTGCAGCTTTGAGACAATGATATGGAGTGAAATCTTTTAAGTTCCACTTCTTCATACCCTGACCTGTTGTGTCTTCAATTTCATTTTAAATGAAAATGGAAGTTGAATTTGTGAATGTCTATGATTGGTTTGAGCATGGAAGTTGAATTTGATGATTAGTGTGAACTTGGAATGTGAATTTAGTTGAGGAATCTATTTGTACCTTGTTCCAATGAAGGGGAGGAACATGACTATCCAATTTACTGTTATTTTTTGAGAAATATTGAACATTTTGGTTGAATAATGAAATTCATAATCAATTAGAGTGAATTTAGCATCAACATTACTTGCATTTATTTCATCTGCCTTCGTGAAGCACTAAATTGCATATCTTGATGTGGGTTAAAGTTGGTTTGAATTTTCTGTTTGTCTCTCATTATCAAGTTGCTTGTAACAATATTTTGTTCTTGGTTGTTGAAAACTTTATTGGAAGGACCTAAGATTGAAGGTAATTTGCTCATCCAATCTATATTAATCATTGCTTAGTCTAGCTTTTTTCTTATTAGCCAATCACCATTTTTTTTTGTTTGTGTAGGTGAAGAATTACCCTTAAAGTTATAAGTTAATAATCCTAATTTCGTTATGGTTCATTCAAATGTTTATGGTTAACGTTTCTACCTTTAGCCTTATCAGTAAATCTTGTGCTATGAAAATAACCCAAAACAATTCAAAGACTTTGATTACTCACGTTAAATTTTTTGCTTAAGGAATTAACAATTGAAGTTATGGACATATTACTTGAAGGAGATAAGCTTAAATGAAAATTTCCAACTTAATCTGAATTAATCATTCCTTAGTCTAACCTTTTTCTTATTAGCCAATCACCATTTTTTTATTTGTGTAGGTGAAGAATTACCATTAAAATTAGAAGTCAATAATCCTTATTTACTAGTACTAGTTCTTAAACCATCATTCAAATGTCTATGATTCAACCTTCTAACTTTAGCCTTATGAGTAAATCTTGTGGTATTAAAATCACCCAGAACAGTTCAAAGACTTTGATTGCTCACATGTATCTATTGTAAATTATTTCATAAGGAATTTCTTTGAAATACTAAACTTGCATCATATATGATAAATGAACTAATGAGAATAAGACATGTTGAGATTATGATGGTTAGATGGATTAGATGATTTGTGAACAAAGAATGAAGAATTTGTACACCATCAGAGTAAAAAAAGAACTATCCTACTATTAAAGTGTTGCTAATGGTTAGAAATTATGCTCCATTTTTTCCCATAAAAACCACATATTACCCCTGTAACTACTGGCTTTTATTTGAGAATGTTGACATATTGTTTCCACCTTTGATTAGGAGAACTAAAAGTATTAATATAATTTTGTAGAGACTATCTAAAGACATAGATGCGACATCTTCAACTAGCATTACATTAAATTCAAATAATGATTATCTAGTGTATTATTGTGGTTTAAGAGCTCTGTTAAGAACTTCATTAAGTGTTAAAACCCCATGAAGAAGATTTTATTTATTCCCCAAATATCGTGTAAGTTAATTTTTCGATAAGTTAAAATTGTTTGTATATATGTTTAATGTTTTTGTTGTTAATTATTAATTATCTTTAGGTTGGTATATGCAAATTTTTTAAATGGCATGATGATAAATTTAGAGAGAGAGATATTGAAGTAATGCATAACCTGAAGAAAGAAGTAGATAGTTTGAAGTAGGAGGCTCAATGAACTAAAATTGAATCACTTTCAATGTTGAAAATTGAGGAGCAAAGAAAGCTAATGAAAGAAGACATTGTTTTGCTGGCAAAAGAGAAAAAAGAGTTTATATTTATTGTATTGATTATCATAATATGGGTTTTTATACTTATGATGAGTTTTATAATATAGTTTGTTGTGGTTAGTAGAATTAAATTGTACTATTTTTTAAAACTTGAATTGTGAAGAATGAAAAATCCTCGTTATAATTAATATGTTCTGCACTATGTTTTGTCTTAATTGTTTTGTTGTTTATGAAGTTGCCTTAATGATGCCTAATTAATAGTTGTTAAACTTATGAATAATTAAATACAAAAGTGATATCACAATAAACAATTGGAGCAGTATGTACAATTGTGATTATATAATAATAAATAGCTGGAGTAGTATATATAAAAGTGATTATATCACTAAAGTGATTATATCATAATGCATTTTTATACAAAGTTATGTTATATATCCATCCATATACAGAAGAATCTATAAGGAAGTATTAACTAATGTTTGAACAACATGTAGACAACATTAGTGTAAAATCTGTGAATCAACCACAATACTTTCCTCATTTGCACTTGATTGAGAAGGTTAATCATGTACTGGTTGATTCATTGATGATTAACTGTTGGGAAGTTATGCTAGGTTGTCCTTTAAACCTTAGACCTCTTGGTTCGAAAGACACTTTGAATGAATATGGATCAGCTTCTCTAAACTTCTGTTTATTACTATGCGAAGAGCTACCAACCTACAAATAAACATGTCGTTAATAATATGGAATCTTAAAAGTAATCAATAATGTTATTTATGGTAATATACTCACAATATTGCTTTATTCACTTGCTATAATAGCATGTTTAACTTTTGAAGAGACTTAGGGGATGATCTAATAAATATGAATCAAAGATTGTCATAAATGATCATTAGATATATGAAACAATACATAGTAATCAAAGAAGGTTACATGAGATTGCTGAGCTGCTTGAGTTGAGTCTTGATTCTTACATTTTTTGACATTGTGACCAGAATTGCCATATTTTTCACATTTTTGTACTGGATCCTTCTAAGTAAATTTGTTTGGATTTTTCAACTTAATAGGCTCTTTTACTCCTCTCCTTCTAATTATTTTAGGTCTTCTTGGCATAACTCTTTTGGCTGCGGGGTTTATCAATTCTACATAAACAATAGGCTAGAAAATTGGACCTTTAATAGGTTGTAACTGTAACATCCCGTTACTGTTAGCATAGGTATTTTGGTCATTGGGTTGAATTGATAGGATTTCACTGCATTCATTGACTGAGCATGTTACTGGCCTCTAATTATAGAGGAACAGGTTTATTGCATATG
>JANJEY010000004.1:34192536-34205292 GCA_024703695.1 Erythroxylum cataractarum | reverse complement strand
TTGATGCTTCTGATGAGGATCAGAAAGTATATCGTAAGCATCTCAAAGATAGTGACATGGCTACCTGTATTATGCTCGCCTCTATGTCACCAGAGCTGCAGAAGCAGCATGAGTCTATGGATGCTAATACCATAGTGTTTCATCTTGGAGAGCTTTTTGATGAGCAAGCTCGGTCTAAAAGGTTCGAGACCTCAAGGCTGCTCTTCACGACTAAGATGACTCCGGGGACATTTGCAGTGTAGTATGTACTGAAGATGAATAGTTATATTGAGAGGTTGGCCACCTTGGGTTTTGTTATGGACTATGAATTAAGTGTTGACTTAATTTTGGTTGGATTGTTTGATATTAATCTACAGATTCAGTGAGGTGGTTATGGAGTTTGGTTCACATTGAAGTGCATATGATCACTCTTTGTTCTTTTGTCAATTCGCTACTGGTTGCATCTTACTTGTTGTATACGTAGATGATATTGTTATTACTAGGAATGATAGTAAAGGCATTGAGCGGTTGAAATTCTTTCTTCAAAGCAAATTTCAAACCAAGGATTTGGGAGATTTGAAATTTTTTTTGCGTACTAAAGTTGCTAGATGTAGACAGGGTATCTTTCTTTTCCAAAGAAAATATGTTCTTGATCTTCTCATAGATACATGTATGCTTAGATCTCGACCATGTGATGCTCCTATGGTGCCTAATCTTATTGCTGAAGGTGGTGACCTATTAGATGATCCAGAACGGTATAGAAGAATGGTGGGAAAAACCCAATTATTTGGTTGTGACATGCCTAGACATTGCTTTCTCATGAGTGTGGTTAGCCAATTTATGTCCTCACTATAGAGTATTCATTGGGAGGTAGTTATGCACATCTTCGATACTTGAAGGGAGCTCCATGACGTGGAGTACTTTATCGTGACCATGGTCATTTAAAAGTTGGAGGATTATGTGATGCAGATTGGGCTGGTTCTTCCGTTGACCAAAGATGCACATCTAGCTACTTTGTTTTTATGGGTGGCAATCTCAAATTGTGGATAAGAAAAAATAAGTGGTTACACGATATGGTTCTCCCGTTGACCGAATATCCACATCTGGCTACTGTGTTTTTGTTGGTGGCAATCTCATATCATGGAAGTAAGAAACAATCAATGGTTGCACAAATCTAGTGTAGAAGCTGAGTATTGTGCTATGGCACAAACTACGTGTGAGTTGATGTGGGTGCATCAATTACTTACAGAAATTGGTTTTCCTAACTCAAGTCGTATCAACCTTTGGTGTGATAATCAACCTGCTATCCATATTGCTTCTAATCCAGTATTTCACGAGAGGACCAAGCCTATTGACGTGGATTGTCATTCTATTTGAAATAAGGATTGATTTAATATATAAGAAGTGGGGATCAACTTGCAGATATATTTATTAAGTCTTTACCTAGGAGCAAGGTTGAAAGTATTTGTAACAAGTTGGGCATGATTAACATATATGCTCCAGCTTGAGGGGAAGTATTAGAATATAATAGTATTTTAATAAGGGTATTTAAGTCTTTTATGTACTTTCTCCTATTTATAAATAGAAGATGACTAAACTAAGGAATGTTAGGCCGTCATATTCTCAATTTCTCTTCTTCCTATCTTTTTCTTCTCTTCATCTCTCTCTCTACAACTTACATTAGCAATGCAATACAAACAAAGTAAGGGAGATCATACTTTGTTTGTAAAGCATTCAAAAGGAGGAGTTATAGCATAACTTGTTTATGTAAATGACATCACAATCGAGAGACAATCTCTCAAAAGGTGCTTAGCTAAAGAGTTTGAAGAAAAGGAAGTTGGGAAGTTAAAGTACTTTTTAGGAACTGAGGTGGCATACTCAAGTAAAGGCATCTTCGTTTCTTAAGTATGCCTTAGACTTGCTTAAAGAGATTGGGAATCTCAGATGTAAGCCAGCAAGTACACCTACTGAACCTAACTTAAGATTGAATGAGAGGAAGATAGTGTAGTAGACAAGGGAAGATATCAATGATTAATTGGGAGGTTGATATACTTGTCCTATACAAGGCCGATTTATGCATGATCCAAGAGAGAAACATTTATAGGCTATTAACCGAATCTTATGCTATCTCAAAGCTACATCAGGCAAAAGAATTTTGTTTAAGAAAAACAAAGAGATATCCCTAGAAGCATATACGAATGCTGATTACGCAAGTTCTGTGGTAGATAGTAGAACAACATCAGGGTATTGTGCATTTCTTTGTGGAAACCTAGTAATGTGGAGGAGTAAGAAGCAATCAATTGTTGCAAGATCAAGTCGAATTTAGAGCTATGGCATATGGAGTAAGTGAATTACTATGGCTCAAAATAATCCTTGATGACCTCAAACTCAAGTGAAAAGGACCTATGAAACTTTATTATGCCAACAAGTTTTCCATCAACATTGTGCACAATCCAGTGCAACATGATCATATAAAGCATGTTAATTATATTTTTAACAAAGTTGAGCATGACTCATATCTATGCTACACCTTGAAGGGGAGTGTCATAGATTATAGGGACAAGAATCAGTTAATTATATTTTTAACAAGTTCGGCATGGCTAATATCTATGCTACAATTTAAGGAGGAGTGTCACAGATTATAGGGATAAGAATATGTAACAATTAAAATATTTCAAGGTTTGATTATAGGCTTGATTATAGGAAACCCATTCCCTAGCCAACTGTTTATTTACTAGTACATATGTAACTATATTTTGTACAAATGTATTAAGAAATCAATACCTTTGCTCCTTTCAGTGTAGTCTTCTTCATCAACGAGAATAGAAAATTACTACGAAGTAAAGCCACATAACCCCCTCCAAATATCAACTTTTACATGTTTCGTTAACCAAACTCAATTCATGAATTAATTTGTTTGATTTTTAAAATTTTTGACACTTAATAAATAAAAAAATTAAAGGTTAAAAACTAAAATCTAAAAAGCTAAAAAGGTTTGACTTTTTTAACTGGTTATATATTTTAATAAATAAAAGCATATGCATACCTCCATACATAAGAAATTGACATGAAGAAGCTCATTAACAAATTTCGGAGACACATCGGATACTTGTTGGGCTGACATGGCCCTCTGAAATAGCCATGAACAACTTAAGTTGGGCTGCAATGACAGAAATTTGAATCAAAATATAATAAACTCTATAATCAACCAATAAATAGGAATACAAACCAAGTAAGGATTTAGCAGGGACAAGCTGTATGCATCAAGAAAATCTCCAGCGATGGCTTCATATATTCCTACATTTACAGACATGTGGACCTCCACCTTAGTTAGATATCAGCTATCATATATGTACATATCAATGAATTTTATTGATAAATTTTTTTCCTCATGTTAATTGGCAGTCAAACAATTATAAATGCAATGCAATTTTAACAAACTTAGATGAAATATATTGCCAACTAACTGAAAAATATATTTTTTGAGAAATTAAATTGTATTAAAACCTTTCAAAAGGTTAAGGTTACATAATAAATTTTGTTGTAATCATATTAATGTACATCGACATAACCATATTGGTAATTGCTTATATAACCCACAATGGATGTTCCAATCTACATTTCAATGTGCCACCTTAAGTAAATGTTTGGGATTGGCATTCGCCTTTCCCTAGTAGTCGAGATGATCACCGATTGAAGCTACGTCCTCTATTGAGGTAAGTTGTTCTTTGCTTCATTGCCTTATCTCCCATATATGTTTTCTTTGGTTTTTCTCACTTTTTAGAAGCATCTATAGTTCCTATCCATCCATACCTAACCCAACAGCACTATAATGATCTCCATTTCTTTGCTCTTTATTGTTTTGTCTCTTGAAGCCATCTTATTATAGATAGAAGACGAAAAATTTTCCTTTGCATATTATTGCCCTCTTTGTTTTGCATAATTCAAAGGTGTCTTGGATGCTTAGAAACCTTATCAGGTCCTCTGTGGTTAGGCCATTCTTCATTGCTAAACATAAAGTAACGATGCCTTAAGGGTTAGAGGTTTGTTCTAGATGATAGTGTGCCAATTGATTCGTCTCTCCTTTCCTTGATGAGCTCCTTATAGAAACTATTTTTGAATTTCCATGAGGGATGCCTCAACCAAGTTGCCTATCCTCCACCCCTTCTTAAGGATTATAGTTCAAAATTATATGGATTAACTCTGGCATATAGTTGCTCCAATTGTTCCTAGTATCCATTTCTAGATTTTCACTCAACATATGATCACAAGATTTGAATGTTGTAGGAGGCCTGCTTTGCTCCAACTATCAAAATACATGGATGCTCTCTTCCCATTTCATATCATGCACTTTATGGAGTTTTCCAAGGCTTACTTTGTTTTGAGAAGATGTGACATGAACCATGAACACTTGGTTTCTGACTTTAATTTCTAAATACTTTCGTTTTTGAGAACATGTACTTAGATCTATTGGGTCCATAGGGTTCCCTTCAACCAGTCTCCATAGCCTTTTAGCAATAAGCCTTTTATTTGTAAGACTTATCTTGGTGATTCCTAGACCACCCTCATCCGTAGGCTTACAAAACCTCTTCCCATCTTACCTTGGCTATCACTTTTGCTTCTTTTCTTCCTCCGCATAGAAAAGCTCTCATAATTTTTTCTATTGTCTTGATTATGCCTTTAGAAAGAACTATTTGAGCTGATCAATATATGTGAAGAGACTTTAACAAAGCTCTTATAAACATCAATCTTCCCGCTAAGAAAGCAGAGAAGATGAGAAGAATAATCTTCATATTTTATGTTAGAATGATCAGGTATTTATAGAAGAATGAATAGGCTAGAATAGGAAAGTAATTCCTATGATTATGCTAAAATCCCTATGAATATGTTATTTACATTAATTGTATAATCCCTATAAATCGATTACTAGTTGTAACACAATTGCTATATTTTGTAACACTCCTCCTCAAGCTGGAGCATAGATATTGATCATACCCAACTTGTTACAAATGTAATTAACCTGATTCCCAGGTAATTCTTTGGTAAACACATCAGCTAACTGGCTTCCTATTTTGACATGTAGAGTTGAGATTGATCCATCTTCTAGCTTTTCCCAAGTAAAATGACAGTCGACTTCTATTTGCTTGGTTTTCTCATGAAATGTAGGATTGTTTGCAAAATAAATAACTGCTTCGTTGTCACACCATAAGTTCATTGGTTTAGACCGAACAAGCCCAATCTCACTAAGTAACTAATGTAGCCATATAATTTCATAGGTAGTTTGCACCATAGCTCTATACTTAGATTATGCACTTGATCGGGATACAACGCTCTGTTTCTTACTCTTCCAAGAAACAAGATTGCCTCCAACAAAAACATAGTAACCGGTGGTAGAATGCTTGTCTGAAAATCTCCTACATAGTCAGCATCTACAAAACCTTCTATAGTGTGATGACCATAATTTTGATATAAGATGCCACATCCTAGTGCCCCTTTTAGATATCTCAAAATATGAATAATAGCATCCCAATGTGAGAATCTAGGAGATGACATGAACTGACTTACAACACTTACCGAAAAGGCAATATTAAGATGAGGTGATAGTAAGATAGTTCAATTTTCCCACAATCTTCCTATACTTTTCAGGATTCTTAAACAAGTCTTCATCTTTAGCTTATAACTTCACATTTAGTATCATAGGCGCATCACATGTCTTTGCCTCAATAAAACTACCATCATTTAATAAATTTAGGCAATATTTTTTTTGAGATAGATAAATCCCCTTATGACTATTAGAAACTTCAATTCCTAAAAAATATTTCAATGGTGCTAAATCCTTTTTTTGAAAGCGAGTCCCAAGGAACGCTCTCAACTTCGTGATCCCAGCTTCATCACTTCTAGTGATCACTATATCATCCACATAGACAACTACTAAAAAGCACCTAGAACTAGATGATGCAAAGAACATTGAGTGATCATATGCACTTTTTCATAAGCTAAACTCAATCACGACAGTACTGGATCTCCCAAACCAGGCACGAGGAGATTGCTTCAAGTCATACAAAGACTTTCTTAATTTGCATACTTTCCCTGACTCCCCCTGAGCAACAAATCCAAGTGATTGCTCCATGTAAACCTCTTCATGTAAATTCCCATGTAAGAATGCATTCTTCATATCAAGTTGGTGAAGTGCCCAACTATACGTAGCAACTAAGGAGATAAATAGTCAGATGGAAAAAAGTTTTGCTACTACAGAAAAAGTCTTATAATAATCTACCCCATATGTCTTGAGTGTATCCTTTAGCAACCAACCTAGCTTTTAATTTTCATATTTTCTATTAGAATGATACAATTATCTGTACAAGAATACATAGGCTAGAATAGGAAAGTAATTGCTATGATTATGCTAAAATCCCTATGAATATTTTATTTACATTAATTGTATAATTCCTATAAATCTGTTACCGGTTGCAACAGTTATTTACAACTGCTATATTCTGTAACACCTGCATTTGATAAACCCTTTTACTCCAATGGTTGAGTCTTTTCTAGTTTTTATCCACCAAACGAATACAATTTTTGCACATTAACTTCCTTGTTGAAATTTGTAACCCGATATATGTGAATGGAGGTTGTTTGACATGGAAAACTGAGATTCTTGAAAGCCATTATGCTTCATTCATTGCACTCAACGATAGTATCAATTGGCTTTTGTTGTGTTTCACATCCAAGCCTAAGAGTTCCATGAATATCTACAAGCTAGTGGTGATTGTGTATATTGATCTATCATTAACCTTACAAACAATTAGAAGATAATCTGCAAAAGACAAGTTTGTTAGTTCAATTTCCATGCATTTATTATGGAATTTGAATATTGGGTTTAAGGAAATGCTATGACTTAGCAATTTGGATAAAACCTCCATGCATAGTATGATTTATCCTCCATGCATAGTATGAAGAAGTAGGGGGTTAGAGGGTCCCTTACCTCAGCCCCTTGCTTCCTTTGAGGAGTCCTCTAGGATCCTCCTTTACTAGAACACTAAATAAAGTGTAGGAGATGCCCTCCTTGATCCAATTCCTGAATTGGTCTAGAAAGTCAAATACTTGAAGCAATTGCCTGATGAAATCCCAGTTGATGGTATCAAATGCCTCGTTGAAATTGACTTTCAAGGCACAGTTTCGTTGGTGATCATTTCCTTAATAATTCTTAGGCCAATCGTAGGTTATCCCCTATTATCCTGCCCTCCATAAATTAAACCTACAAGTCTCCAATAAGATTTTTTTTTTTTAATTTGGAAGCAAATATCTTCGAGATAGCTTTGAAAATAAAGTTACAACAAGCTATTAGGCAGAAGTTATTCAGTGTGCCTAGATTATATTTCTTTGGAATCAAGTAGCTATGTGTTTTGTTGAGTTCCTTTAACATCCTACCATTCACAAAAAAAGCTCCGGTACTGCATTAATAACTATATACTTGATCATTGGCCATGTTTTGTGGAAGAAAAATTCATTGTATCCATTTGGGCTTGGAGCCTTATAGGGGTTCAATTCAAATATTACTTTCTCAATTTCCTGTGTATTACTAGATAGCATAAGAAGTTCTTCATATACCCATTTATTCGACTACTTATGAAGGATCTAAGTAGAAGAATCATCGATGTGCTTTGTGCTTGTTTTCTTAGGAACTCACTGAAATGTCTAAAACCTTCTTCCTTCAGCTCTTATTGGGAAGAGACCTTGATGCCATAAGGTTTTGTTAGGGAGCATATTTTGTTTGTAATGTTCTTGGCTCTAACTGAGTTTGTGAAAAAATTTGGTGTTCTTGTCTCCATCCTAGATCCAATTGATATAGGCACTTTGCTTCATTATGGAAGTATGAATCTCCATTGCTCTAGTGTACTACATTGCAATTTTCTCCTCTTCATTGAGTTTAGGATCTATTGGGTTCTAGTTCAATGATGCTTGAGCTAGGCCCTACACATATAAGCATTTTACACCGTCTGATCTCGTGTTGCATGCCTTTGGTTATAGCTTCAGCAAACCCATCTTCCTTTACTAAGAAATTATTGAATTTGAAGGGGTTTTATGATTCTATTAGTTTCTAAGTCCTATATAATGATCAGACAATGATTTGATACTTTGGGGGCTTCAAAGATAGCCTTGCTTTTAGGGTACTTCTCAATCCAATCCTCACTAACTAGTGCTTTATTGAGTTTTTTCCTTAATACCCACCTTGAATTTTTTTTTCTTACGCCAGGAGTAAAACCACCTTTCCATCTTCAAGTCAGTTACTTTATGCTTTGTACATAATCCCTGAGATCAGGGCTGAAGGATCTTGGACACACGTCCCTCTATCTCATTTCTATGAAGAACACTATTAGAGTCTCCAAGTATTATCCAAGGCCCTTGTATTGTTGAGTATATATTTCTCAGCTTTCCCATAAGGTTCCTCTTTTTAAGTTGAAGTTTGAGGCATACACAAAGGTGACATCCATCTTGTATTGCTTTGGATCATTGTCACTTCCAAATGCATCATCTGATCATTGAATCAACCAGATTGATCGTTATTTTCCTAGGTTCAAACTCCACTAACCTTCGTCATGTTTTCCTGCTTCAATTTTGTTTCCAGTAATCTAAGAAAAACAAGTTTTGTTTCATTGATAAAATCTCTAACTATTGCTAGTTTATTAGGGCAATTGATACCCCTAACATTCCATGCGATAATAGACATTAATTAGTAAGGGAGTTTGTAAGAACTTATCGTTATTTCTTCTACTTTCTATTGCTTTAAAATTCCCCTTGGTCCTACTCCAATTTTGGCATTTCTTGGATCTTTCTATTTTGGTGATTCTTTTTCTGCTTCTTGTTGCTCTTTTTCTGAGATTTGCGTCTAAGGAGTGCTCCTATATATTACTTTTTTCCCTATGCGTTACTTGATTTTTCTAGTGTAGATTCTGATCCTCCTTCATCTTGAATTGAGTTGGGTTTGGATTTTCATTTGGATTGGTTAATTTCACAAATCCCTTCTCTAAAATAGATTGATTGTTTCCAAGATTCATTACTTCCTTATAGTCTCATCTTATACAAAGCCTTCCAATCGCCTTCCAATTCTTTCCTTGATGCTTTAAAGTCAATCTCCAATTATAGGAAACATTCACTATATCTTCTACTAGCTTTACTTCTTCATTGAGTCCCATTATAGGAAATGTTTTTGGGAGCCCTTGATCTAATCCCACATTGATACAAGTTCTAGCGAACCTATAGTTTCCTTTTGGTTGTAGTTTCGTCCATGCATAGGGATCATCCAACATGACTTATGAGCAAGCTATACCCCTTGGTTGTTCAGTATTCCAAGGAGACATTGTGAATATTCACCCAAAATGGAATGTTTTCATATTTGATTCTATCTAAATTAATGTTTGGCCTCCAAACTTGAAAAACAATAGGCAAGTTAAACATTTGCCAAGGCCCAGATTCAACTATATTTCTTGCTTCACTTTTGATTTGAAATTTAAACAAGACTTGGTTATCTTCTAAAATTAAAACTTCCTATAGACCTCTACCTTTCCATGTCATTTGAGCACAATTATTAATAGCTTGAAAAGCTGACCTTTAATCCAAGAAGAAACCAATAATTGTGGTGTTCCATGCTTTTTCTCGTTCTCTTAGAACTTTAATACTATTTTACCAATTTTAGTGTCACAAGGAGGGTAGAATTGCAATGAGTTATCCAAAGATGATACGCAATGGATGAGAAATAAGGGATATTATTATTGATAGTATAGCTTAGCCTCGTAGTATATTCTACAAGGACTAGCTTCAGCCACTAATGGCCCTCTCAGCCTTCAGCCGAGTACAATGCAAGAATGTTCAGATACCCCCCTGCACTCCCCTCTCTCCTCCCTTACATAGTTCCTCTCTCTTGCTTCTAACTAACTCCCCTAACCGAATCCTCATCTCCCTCACCCACAGTGGGCTCCCTCCTAACATTTCTTCTAGAATATGTGAGCAGGGGTTTAGGGCCCATGTGTTGCCCCTGCTCCCTATGCCTCCTAGAGTAAGTCAAGATGGGCTTATGACCCAAGGAACTATCAATTCCACCCTCTGCCAAATTTGCCTTGTCCTCAAGGCAGAAGGAAGGATACTGTTGCTGCAGATGTGCAGCAGCTGTCCAGGAAGCTTCTTCCACTGGTTTCCCCTTCCACAATACTAACCACTCGACCATTGGTTCATTATGTTTCTGGACCGTTCGCTCAGCAAGAATGGCTTCGGGTGCAGTAGGTTCATTGGAGTCAACCTCAAGGCCAGCAGGAAGAACGGGCTCGGGTACATGATCGCCTATTACCTTCTTAAGCTGAGAAATGTGAAAGACCGGATGAACTCGGGAGGTATCCGGTAAGGCCAGCTTATAGGCAACATTTCCCACACGATTCAACACCTGAAAGGGTCCATAGAAACGGGCTGAAAGCTTAGGATAAACTCGACGTGCTACTGAAGTTTGTCTGTGGGGTCGAAGCTTGACAAAGACCCAATCTCCTACTGCCAACTGAACATCTCGTCGCTTAGCATCTGCTGCAGATTTCATGATTTGCTGAGCCTTAGCAAGATGGAATTTTAACTGCCGTAGAGCTTCATCTCGATCAATCAGCACCCCATTCACAGCATCGACCATAGATTCCCCAAGGAGGAAATGAGGAATGGTAGGAGGAGGTCGACCGTATACTACCTCAAACGGAGTGGTAGAAGTGGCGGAATGAAAAGAGGTATTGTACCAAAATTCGGCCCAAGAAAGCCAAGTATGCCATTGTTTGGGCAGTTCAGAAACAAAACAGCGAAGATAGGTCTCAAGACATCTATTCACCACCTCGGTTTGTCCATCCGTTTCCGGATGGTAAGAGGTACTCATTCGTAGAGCCGTGCCTTGTAACTTCCAAAGCTCCTTCCAAAAGCCACTAACAAAGATGGGATCGCGATCACTTACAATGCTCTTCGGAACTCCATGGAGTCTAACTATTTCCTTGACAAAACAATTCGCTACAAGCTTGGCTGTAAAAGGATGCTTGAGTGGGACAAAGTGTGCATACTTCGATAGCCTGTCCACGACCACCATAATTACCTCAAAACCCTGGCTCTTTGGCAACCCGGTTATGAAGTCCATCGAAATGTCTTCCCAAACAGCATTGGGAATGGGAAGGAGTTGGAGTAACCCTGCTGGAGCAAGGGTTAAATATTTGTGACGTTGGCAGACCTCACACTCTCTTACAAATTGGAGGATCTGCTTACGCATGCCAGGCCAATAAAAGCATCCAACTATCCGTTTATAGGTCTTGGTGAACCCGGAGTGACCTCCAAGAGGAGAAGAATGGAATTCCTGCAAAAATTCAGGAATAAGGGAGGAATTGCGGGGCAAGACTAACTTACTGCCTTTGAACAGCAACCCCCCAGATAATTGATACTCTCCATCGGCTGTTGGATCAGATTGGAGCGCCTGCAGGATGTCAACTAGCTGAGGGTCCTTCAGATACTCTTCCTGCAGTTTACCCGAATCAGCCCACTGAGGGGAAGAAGCAAGATGAAAAAGTTCTGGCTCCCCATTCACACGTGACAAGGCATCTGCTGCCTTGTTATCTGTTCCTGGTTTATAAAATACTTCAAATTGGTAGCCCAACAACTTGGACAGCCAATGAAATTGGTCAGGAGTATTTAACCTCTGCTGCAAGAGGTGCCTCAAGGTCTTGTGGTCAGTGTAAACCTTGAAAGATCTCCCCAAAAGATAGTGTCTCCAATGTTGTATGGCTAGCACCAATGCCATGATTTCTTTCTCATACACGGATTTGGCCTTAGCAGTGGCAGAAAGAGCCTTGCTAAAGTAAGCAATAGGCTTATGATCTTGCATTAGAACCGCACCCAATCCAAAACCTGAGGCATCACACTCAACAATAAATTCCTTGGAGAAATCCGGAAGAGTAAGAACTGGAAAAGAAGTGAGACACTTCTTCAGCTGGTCAAAAGCTTCTTGTGTGGTGGAATTCCAAGAAAAATTGTCCTTCTTGGTCAATTCAGTAAGGGGCTGAGCCAACTTCCCATAATCCTTGATAAACTTGCGATAATACCCCGTAAGACCAAGAAACCCTCTTACTCCTGTGACATTCTTAGGTATTGGCCAATCTTTAACACATTGAACCTTGATAGGATCCATTGCTACACCTTCAGCTGAAATTACATGCCCTAAATACTCAATGGACTGTTGACCAAATACACATTTCCTCTTATTGGCAAAGAAGTGGTGTTCAGTTAACAACTGCAAGGCTTGCTCCAAATGTGTGAGATGTTGCTGCCAACTTCCACTATAAATCAAAATATCATCAAAGAATACAAGCACACTCTTCCTTAAAAGTGGCTTAAAGACCGAATTCATAGTCGATTGAAAGGTGGACGGGGCATTCATTAGTCCAAAGGGCATAACCAAGTATTCATAGTGGCCCTCATGGGTCCGAAAAGCTGTTTTATGAACATCATTGGGTTTAATACGGATTTGGTGGAAACCAGACTTCAAATCAATCTTGGAGAAAAACTTGGAACCATGTAATTCATCAATAAGTTCATTAATGGTAGGAATGGGAAATTTATCAGGAACCGTTACCTTGTTTAGAGCGCGATAGTCCACGCACATCCTCCAAGTATTATCCTTCTTCTTAACTAGGATTACTGGACTAGAAAAAGGACTGGTGCTATGCCTGATGGCACCAGAAGAGAGTAATTCGTGGACTTGTTTCT
>JANJEY010000004.1:34162990-34183973 GCA_024703695.1 Erythroxylum cataractarum | reverse complement strand
TGTGCTGTGTGTGTGTTTGCGGAAGTGCAGGTTCCAGTATTAGGAATTGAATCACTGTTAGAGAAAGAGGTCTCTAACATACACATGCTACAAAGAGCACCACATGAGTCTACAATTGGAATATGATCTGAAACAAAATCCCCATTACAACCTCATACAACTTATAACCATACTTAGCTCATACATTCCATATTTTGTTGCTGTAATCTAGATCTTGACATTTGACAACGTGTAGGCTGATGAAGTTTCTAATATGTTGAAGAGTTCTATTGTTGAACTATTGCGAAGATAGAGCTTTATCCTAGAAAATGTGAGAATTCCTTTCTTCCCAGATAGTTTTGACCAGAAAGGCCATAGACAAGCTAAAACACCACTTGATAGTGTTGTTGGGATGAACAATAGTAGTACACCACCTCCTAATGGAATTCCAATCAATTGGAGCCTGTTAAATGTAACATTTTTGTAGCAACGATTTCCATGTATTAGAAACAAACTAACAATGAAAAATAGGTGATTGTTGTTTTCCTCATCACTCATGCACAAGGAGTATCTGTTTGGGATATTAAAAAACCTCAGCTTATCCAGAGTTTGTAATTTGTCTTTCATAGCTAGCCACAACATGAAGGATGCTCGAGAATGACACTGTTTGTGCCATACCAGTTGAGTCTGGGATATGTAATTGGACTGTCTCTGAAAAAACTTCCTATAAGACTTGTTTGTGAAAATCCCATTCCTAGTGTGCTTCCAAATGATTAAGTCCTCTTCATCATTTAAGTGAGTTCCAATAATTTCAGAAATGATAGAGCTTGGAATAGAGTATACTAAAAAGTTGTTTGTCAACTAAAGCCTCTTTAACAGTTGAATCAACCCAGATGATTGGCTTGAGAATTTCCATCTCCTGTAAGCACTATAAAGGACCACATGATAACCAATTGTCATACCAGAATTTGGATGAATTGTTGTCAGGTGAATAAACTCCTTCCTTAATTTTTAGAGGAGAAGCTACAGATGTGTTGATTTCAAAACCCCAGATGCCACTATTTTTTATGTGAACTTCATACACCCATTTACACCATAGAGCCTGCTTGTCTGTCACGAGTCTCCATAATCTCTTTGCTAACATAACAATGTTCATTAGTCTTAGAGACATTATTTCAAGTCCTCCATTGTTCTTAGGCATTCAAAATTCTTGCCATTGCATCTTGGCCCTTCTAAACTCCAAATTATTTCCACTCCAGAGAAATTCGCTTCAAGCCATCTTTATCATCTTAATGATCTTCCTGGAAAAGGAGACATGGGCAGCCCAGAACAAATTAATGACAAAGTTGATTAATTGAGCCTCCTAGCCATAGAAAGAATCTTGGCACTCTTAGATGAAAATCTGTTGTTGATTTTACCCATAACAATGCTGAAATCTCTGGTGGATAAGTTGGAAATGGAAATAGGAATACCTAAGTACAAAATGGGAAGTGATTGCAATATGAAATTGGTAATTTAGCTGGTTACATGATCTTTTGCCATAATAAACTTGGGTAAGAAAAAATCTACTCTTGGAACAATTAACTCCAGACCTGAGAGCCTTTTAAAAATCTTCAAGGCTTTCATGAGTGCAAGAATAGAAACTTGATCAGCTTTGGATAAAAGAATTAGATCATCTACAAAGCAGAGATTAGCAATCCTCACCTTCTTGCATCTAGAATGAAATCTAAAATGTCTAGTTCTCTCCACAATTCTACTAAAAGTCCTATTAAACACCCCCATTACTAGGACAAAGAGATAAGGTGAGATTGGATCGCCTTTGCGAATCCCTTTGCAGCTCTTAAACGACATATAAGGTTGTCCATTCACTAAGGAAGAAGTAGAAATGCACTGTGAGATCCATTGTATAAATATATCAGGAAATTCCAAAGCATGTAAAGTGTTTAAAATAAAATCCCAATCCACACTATCATAGGCTTTTTCCAAGTCCACTTTTAGGAGGCAATTCTTTTTTTTTCCCTGAAAATTAACAGATTTCATTAGAAGAAAATACATACAATCTAGAGGACAAAACTAGTATAATCCATAGAATCTAGATTACAGAGATTTATGTTCCTATTAATCATCTACATCTTATGATCGAGGGAACTTGTGAGACCACTTAGTCCAGTATTACTCCAATCCCTATCTGCTCCTTATGTTACTTGTCAGATTTGCAGCTATTCCTTTGGTTAACATGGCCAATCTGCAATGTTGGAAGATGTGCTGAAAAACCATCTCGTTGTTTCTACTTGTTTAAAAACTCTGCAATTGAGCTCTTTCCATATGTAGTATACCAAGCCTGCCCAACTTAACCTGATAGCTTTGAGATCTACCGCATTATGCACTCTAATTTTTCCTAGCCAAGCAAAAGTTTCACTCCAACAATCTATTGGTCGGGCCACATTGAGTATATTTTGCAACCGATCCTAGACTTGTCTAGTATATCTACATCTAATCATGAGGTGTTCCAAACATTCCAATTCCGCATTACATAACTCACAATTCAGATTGCTAATGGAGAACCTAATCTAATCCCTTGTAAGCAATCCTCCATTGATTCCCATCCATAAGATGAATGAGTGGGCTGGGTTAAGATCACTATCCCATACCTAAAAAGCACAAATACGGACACGGACACGGACACGGGACACGACACGGACACGGACACGGACACGGACACGGGACACGACACGGATACGGACATGGACACGGGGGCACACCAATTTCTAAAATTTGGTGGACACGGACATGACATATATATATATATTATAAAATTTAAAATTAAGAAAAAAATTCAGAATTCATAATATGATATATTTTGATTGATGTGTTTCAAGACTTCCAACATCATGATAGTTCATACATATTTGATACTTTATAAGCCCCTGTCAAAAACCATGAAGCATATATTCTATGGAGCATATATTCTATTACGAAATGTCCAAGCGGTCTCCAGACGTGTCCAAGCGGTGTCTACCGTGTGTGAGACGTGTCCGACACGCGGACACAGCTCCATGTTGCCGTGTCCGTGCTACATAGTCCCATACTAATGCTGCCCACTCTTGCCTTGTGCTCTGTGTAGCCTATAACAGTGTTTCACAGGCTTTTGTATTGAACTTCCTTGAGTTATCTTCTAGTCACTAAATTTCATCCTACTCTCCTTCCTAACATCAAGGCAACTCTTCTATGATGAAACTAGCACTTCTACTATTGTGGAAGGGCCATATCCATTGATTATTTCGAATAAGCATACTTATTTTGGAAGTTGGATTCACCACCAATTTCAAGCCCTGTACCTCCTCCACCTTATATAGAGGACCTTTACAGTGTCAATTATCATACCAAAAAGATGTGCTTTATCCATTTCCAATCCTATGGAATACCTGGCTCTGCATCCATTGTCTAGTTTCTAGAATTTCTTTGAGAGTACTTGACATATTTTGCCTTGACTGTAGGATCCAGATACTCTTGTGCTTAATGAAAACATAGTGTATGCATTTCACCCATAAATCCTCCTTTCTGTAACATAATCACCACAAATTCCGCCACCTACCCACTTTATGGTTCATCCTTGCAAAATGGATGCCCAATCCCCCATGTTGCTTAGGTCTACAAATTTTGTCCCAACTAATCTTCACTTTGCTTTTGCCTTGTTTAAGCAGTTTCACAAGAAATCCCTAAGCCTCCTATTGATTTCCTTATTGGGAATGGATAAATGGTTGACCCAATATGTTCTCAAGCTATTTGGGAAGCTTGAGAACCAAGCATAATCCCTCAAACTCCTACCAAGCTTCTTCCTAATCAAATTAACTCCACTTTGCTTGCTGCACAAAGTGTAAAAGCATCCATCGGATGGAATGCCAGTAAGTTGAATATCAGCTAAGCATTGTCTCAGATCCAAGCATGGATTACCAATTGATCTAATACCATCTGCTTCATTTGTGCTCAGAAAAGCATTAAAATCCCCAGCTAAATCCAGGGGAGGGAAGAATTGTTAGCCAGCATTATGAGTTGATTCCAAAAAAAAATTCTCTGATATGATCTGTTGCGAGCATAAATGAAAGAAACCAGAATTGAATTACCTGAATCTTTGAACACCATTTCAAGATGCATTAACTAATCATATGAGAATTTAGAATAGACATCAATAGCAGACGAATCATATAGCACCACAATTAAGCCATTAGTGTTATGAGCATGATGAGAGTGGCAGAATGTAAATACAAACCCAAATTGAACTTTAGGCCTCAATCTGCTTTCTGAGGCCATTATATATCTTTAAACAACATTAGCTGTACTTGAACAACATGTCAAGTACTGTTCTCTTCCGGCCTTTACCTAGTATTGCTTCTATCCTTAGCCACTTCTCTAAATAGAGACAAATATGTCAACCTCTTTGACAAAAAAAAAGTAATATAAAGAAGACATCCACTGCAGTACTCTGTTAACACTGTAATTGTGCAAGTTATGCGCATTTTATCTGTAGCTTTGCAAAGAAATAAGAAAAAGATGCTGACTGGGAAAGTAGAGAAGATCGATCATAAAAGAAAAGTATTTAATAGTCATGAATTAACAAAAACTTTTGCCTTATTCGTTTGATGCTAATCGTTAGTTTATAAAGAAAAAGATATCATATAATCAAACATTAGAAGTTTATGAGTTGAAGGATATACAAGAATCTGCTTATAAGAGATTGTGGAAAAGCTGGAAAGAATAAGTCAGGATCTTCACAATATCCTTCTGTTATTAGGAGCAGATTCTTAAGAAAAAAAATTTCTGCCTAAACTTCCTTAGATAAAGGCAGGTTGTTGTAATTCAGTTCAGGAAAATCTCCTTGTAATCAAGTAGATAATGACTGATTTAGGTGTATCTTTTAAGAACCATGAGGAATGCCTCACGATTCTACTTAAATTCCCAACTATAGTAGTCAATTGAATAAGTTTTAGAGAAAATAAAACTCTCAATAATCTTCTGAATGGTATCAGAGCTGACCTGAATCAATCCCTATTCCATTCTTATTATCGTACACCGATGACAAAAGTCATCAAATCTGCCATGGCAAGTGAATCTGAAAGTGGCACATCCAACCCAAATTCTAGCCAAATGACTATATCTAGCTATTCTACCAATGTTTCTGAAAGTAGTTAGATGCCAATTAATGGTCATAAACTTAATGGCCAAAATTTCAGCTTGTGGTTTGAATCAGTGATGATTTTCCTATGTGGAAAAGGAAAGGCAAAATATCTTATAAGTGATGCAGTTCAATTGGGGAAAACAGCCCTGAATATCAAATCTGGAAGGAGGAAAATAATCTAGTGATGTCCTGGCTGCTAAATTCCATGACCAATGAAACAGGTGAAAATTTTAAGTATTACAAAACAGTGAAAGAAATCTGGAAAGCAGCTCATGACACAAATTCAGATAAAGACAATACTTTTGCGTGTTCAAAATGAAAGGAATTCTAGGTGAGCTGAGACAACGTGATTCATCAGTCACAGAATATTTCAATAAACTAATTAGATACTAGCAAGCAAGCCATGGGAATATTGCAGTAGCAGAAACTCGAAAATCTGAGGAAACCAGTCCATTCAACTAAGAACAAATAGAAGCTTTGTAGAAAATGATATAAAGCTCAATCCAGAGAGTACAAAATCATAATGAAAGCAGTACAGCAACTATGGCATAAAGAGATGACTCCTACAATGCCCTAAGAGCAAAGAAAAACTCTATGCAATGGATTGTTAATTTGGGAGCCTCCGACCACATGACCAAAGATATTACAACATTCAGTGAACTAAAACCAGTCACAAAGGGAACCACTATTAGAATTGCCGATGGTAGCTATTTAGAAGTAACTGGCATAGGTTCAGTCACCAGAAATCAAACTAAAATCAGTTCTACTTGTTCCTAACTTGAACTACAATCTGCTGTCTATTGGTAAACTCACAGAGGATCTTAATTGTGTCACTAAGTTCTATTCTACCTTGTGTGAATTTTAGGCTTTAGGCTTTAGGCTCGGGGAGGATGACTGGCAATGCCGAAATTGAGTACAAGGATGATTGGCAATGCTGAAATGAGTACAAGTCTCTATCTCCTAAAAATTGAAGCCTCTAGATGTGCTTCACCAAAAATCTTGTGTGCTGCCTCAACTCAGAATAAATAAGTGCTATGCTATGGAATTGTAGGTTAGGTCATTCTAATTTTATGTATTTGAAAAAACTCTTTCATAAATGATCAATAAAAATCCATTTTTCTTTCAATGTGAAGTATGTCAATTATCTAAACATCCTAGAAGTTCCTTTCCTATTCAGCCATACAAGAAATCCCATCCTTTTTATTTGATCCATAGTGATACTAGGGGACCATCCAAGGTAAAGAAACTTTCAAGGCATAGGTGGTTTGTCACAATCATTGATGACCACTTGGCTCTTCTTAATGAAGGAGAAGTCAGAGGTGCGACAAATATTTCAGATTTTTCATAAGATGATTAAAAACTTGTTTCAAACCAAAGTTCAAATTCTCAAAATTGATAGTGCAAGAGAATTCTTTCACTCTATTCTAGGAAATATCTTAGTGAACACGATATTATTCATCTTAGTTCTTGTGTTGATATACTACAACAAAATAGTGTAGTAGAAAGAAAAAACAGACACCAATTAAAAGTTACACATTCACTAATGTTGGCAACTCATGTTCCAAAATTTTTTTTGGGGGAAGCAGTTATGACTGCTACATGTTTAATTAACTGAATGCCATCTCGTATTCTAAACTTTCAAACTCCATATCAGTTTCTCATCACCACCTATCCCAACATTCGGTTCAACCAATTTAAGTCTAAAAATTTTTGGTTGTACATCCTCTGTCCATATTCATCACCAAAACAGTAGCAAACTTGATGCTAGATCCATTAAGTGTATTTTCCTAGGATATTCGTCAAATCAAAGTGAGTATAAATGTTGTTCTCCAGTTACAAAAGGATTCTACAACACTATGGATGTTACATTCTTTGAAGAGCATCCATTCTACTCCAAATCCAATATTCCGGAGCAAAACTCTATAGAGGAATATCAGATTTGATCTATGGATCCTAATATACCCAGTCCAATTGCTCCAAGTGTACCCAGTCCTGCTCCAAGTTTAATTATAGTCCCTGATACACCCAGCTCTAATCCTTATGTTCCTGATGTCCAAAAGAATACAAAAGAGAAAGAGCTAATTGTCTATTCCAGACGACAGAAAGAACAAAAGGAGACTAAGCATCACACTCATCCACAACATTGTCAAAAAGCCAGCCCAAGCCCACAGCACCACATAGTTAATGATTCCGCCACATCAAATTGTGCAAATGATTTGAATGATATGGACCTGCCCCTTGCTCTAAGGAAAGAAAAACGAGCATGTGCTTTATATCTTTGCTCTAAGGAAAGAAAAACGAGCATGTGCTTTATATCTGCTTGGAAACTTTGTGTCTTTTGACAATTTGACTCCTACTACAGGGCATGCACTATTTCTTTGAGTGAAATATAGATTCCTACAAATAACAACCTAGGTGGAAGGAAGCAGATACGAAGGAAGTAAATGCTCTAAAGGAGAAACAAACTTGGGACTATACAAAACTACCCGCTGGAAAGAAAGTAGTTGGTTGCAAATGGGTATTTGCAGTCAAGTATAACACAGATGGAAGCATAAATCGATTTGATATAACACTGAAAGAGACAGGTATGTTAGATTGCAAACCAGCTATCACTCCTATAGACCCTATGGTGAAGCACTTGATGGAAGAGGAAGGAAATTTGATATATAAAGGGAGATACCAAAGACTAGAGGGAAAACTAATCTACTCTCACATACTAGATCTGATATAAGTTTTGCTGTAGGAATGGTAAGCAAGTACATGAATCAGCCAACAGAGAAACAATTGGAGGTTGCTTTTCACATCCTAAAGATACCTAAAACAAAGTCCAAGGAAAGGTCTTTTCTTTGGGAAATCAACATATCAAGGAGTAACTATTTACACCAATGCAGACTGGGCAGGTTCATTAACAAATTATAGATCTACTAAATAGTTGTACACATATGTCTAGGACTCTAGGGTAATATGGTTACATGGAGAAGTAAAAAAACAGGCTGTAGTTGCGAGGAGTAGCGCTAAGGCAGAATTTAGAGCAATGTGCCATGGGACTAGTGAAGGAATTTGGCTTAGGAGAATGCTAGATGAACTGAAAATAGTTGATCCAATTCCAATAACTTTGAAGAGTGACAACAAAGCTGCCATTGAGATAGCAAAGAATCCAGTTTATTATGAAAGAACCAAGCATGTCTAGATTGACTGACATTTTATCCACACAAAAAAAAAGAGCAAGGCATACTCCAGCTTTGCTATGTTCCTACTAAGTAGCAAATAGTAGATATATTCACAAAAGCGTTACCCAGATACAATTTTGACAACATGATGCAAAGTTGTCATTGAGATAGCAAAGAATCTAGTTTATCATGATAGAGCCAAGCATGTTGATATTGATCGACATTTTACCAAAGAAAAAATTAAGGCATACTCCAGCTCTGCTATGTGCCTACTAAGCAATAACTAGGAGATATATTTACAAAAACATTACCCGGATACAATTTTGACAACTTGATGTCCAAATGGGGTATGATTGACATCCATAACCCAACTTGAGGGGGAGTGTGGAAAGTTGGAAAGAATAATTCAGGATCTTTACAAGATCCTTCTGTTGTTAGGAGCAGATTCTTAAGATTTTTTTTTTCTGTTTAAACCTCCTTAGTTAAAGGCAGGTTATTGTAAATTCAATTGAGGAAAATCTCCTTGTAATCAAGTGAGACAATCTTGACTGATTTCGCTTTTAAGAACCATGAGGAATGCCTCAAGGTTCCGCTTAAATACCCAACTAGAGTAGTCATTTGAATAAGTTTTAGGGAAAATAAAACTCTCAATAAACTTCTTAAGAAATCTTAAATCTAAACCTGATACTCTTGCATCAATTGCCAGTAGTCTTCCAGCAATTCCTCTAATTTCGGTGACCCTGGCTGAGGGTTGACATATGTGAACATATATGTGGTACGATCAGTGGGGCCAGAGCCTGCTGGAAATGCCTGTTAAATTGTAAAATGGCTTGAAAACCATAATGAATATCTGACTGGAGAATATGTTATCCACAAATGGATTACCTCCCAGAAGTAATGTACTTGTGATTTTCCAACTCTGTTCACTGATGAACTACTGTATATGACATCACTTGTAGAGTTATCTTGAAAACCGCGAGCACACGAGCCAACAACAAGGCAAACGCCATCAGGCTTTCTTCCTCTTCTTATCTGTAAAGTATATGGTTCGCCAATTCAAATGCATAATACAAACACATGCACTAATTACATAATTTGTTTACTTATCTCATTTTTACATCTTTTTTAATTGTTAGAAAATATATGAAACCAATTGAGTTGGCCTCACACAACAGCTTAAGTTATTGTGGTTAAATGGTCACTTAACATGGTATCAGAGCCTCTATGACCAAACGGTCATGAGTTCGAATCCTACCACCCACTTATTCTAATTAAATTAAGCACAAGGAAAAGTAAGCCTATGCAAGTTTCAAGCCCAAAGGGCTTTCACTTGAAGGGGTGTGTTAGAGAATATATAAAACCAATTGAGTTGGCTTCACACAACAACTTAAATTATTGTGGTTAAATGGTCACTTAACATTAATATTTCTACTTTTTCTTCTAAAAGTAGGAATATTTAAACATCTATAAACAGACTCACAAAATGTTCTTTTGAAAGTCTTTTAGCCACATTCCATTTTAATTTAATGAAACCTAACAAAACCACTAGAATTACCACAGATAGTGACTATAATCATGCTCAATGTCCAATTACCCAAGGATATACCCGAAAACTAATATGCACAACAATGAAGTGTGCCACTGTATATGAAGATATGCACACAAATACGAAACAAAAAAGGAATCTAACCTGTGTTACGATAGGTGAAAAGTTCCCCATAGCATCAATGATGAGACGTGATGACAAGGTCTTATCCTTTGCAAGTTGCAATACCTACGGAAAAAATTAACAATTGTTATAAGAGAATCCGAAATGCCCCATTATGTTACATGTTGCAATTCCAAGAGTTGAAAGAATTACTGCTGCATCATCATACACTGAAACTTTGAGCACCCTGTAGCCTTCTAAAATGACTCCTCCAAGAGAAATAAACCGATTTTTAACAATCTCAATCAGCTTTGCAGGGCTGCAATGGTACAATAAATCATTTAGAAATCATTTTCTCTCTTACATATTCAAAAGTTTTTCCTGCCAATCAGCATCCCTAGTCACCATATTAAAAAGATTAGAAGCTGCATCAAGAATGATCCAGCACCAGCAGTAAATATTCAGAAGTTAATAGCATATTCATACCAGTCCTTATTCCCATGGACATATGTGCACATGATGACAGCACTATTACAATGTGCATCTCACACACTCTTAAACATTGATAGCTGAATTTGATCTCTTAAAAATTTTTTGCAAGTCACAATCATCAAATAATAAAATCTATTACAAGAAGAAAAATACTTTAAAAAATCGTTACAGCTTCAACAGCTGTTGAGCAATGATTGCATTATTCATTATAGGGATTATAATCCCTCGATCATAAGGTTTTCACTCCCAAAATTAGTTTCGTAAAAGTGTATATATCCTTATCATGGAAAAATCATGTATAATGATTGATTGTATTTTATTAAATTTCCTATTATATTAGAATATCCCATAAATCATGGGATAAGAGAGTATCCCATAAATCATGGGATTAGATATTGTATTAGAATTATTAGTTCCATTTATAGGTACTAGAATTTTGCATGTAAGTAATACTAGATGTAAACTTTAGAGATATCTGAAAAATATAGTTCTTAATCAAATTTTGACATGGTATTAGAGCCGCATTATACTCTTTGGATCAAGTTGTTTCCAGCCTTTATTGCTGCAAACTGATCTCTGTTTTTTCTCCTTTGGTTCAGCCTTCATTCCTGTACCCTATTTTCTTCCTTCCATTTCAGCTTTTATTGTTGTCTCCTCCTTGTTTTATCTCTTTCATCTGAGCCTGCATTGCTGATTATTGTGCTTTAAAAAGTGTTTAAAGTTTAGCCTCCTTGTAGAAACAGGAAAATGTCAAAAGTTGAAGAAGCAAGAAATATCACTCCTATACAGTTGGAAGAAACTGCTCGATTCCAGCAATTAGCGAAATTAACATCACAAAAGTCGAGTAGTCTTAACCAAAAAGAGATTCACATAGTGAGACCTCTTATAAACAGCCATGAAAAGCCTTCACATACTTGTTATTTGGTGTATTTAGGTAAGTTTCTATTTTCCCAAATACAAAATTTACCAACTCTTGGGTCGTGGACTTAGGAGCTTTAGCCATATGACCCATTTATCCAAATATTTCTCAGTCTACACTCCATGTCTACGTACTAGAAAAATACCCACAACCGAGGGATCTTCATCAACTGTAGCAGATGGAGGGAATTGAAGATCCTGAATGAATTAGTCTTCTTATTTGAAATCAGAATTGGTACATGATATATATACACAATTCGTCACTTATAAAATAGTAACAATAAAGACAATAAAGACTGATTTCCTAATATCTACAAAATAGGAAACTAACTCTTAACTTTGAGGACTAAATATTCGACACTCCCCCTTAAGTTGGGTGTACATGTTGCCCAGCTTGCTAAATAATCTCTCAAAGTTAGGTTCTTGAAGAGCCATCGTTAGAATATCTGCAAACTACTCCCGAGTTGGAGTGTATATTACTTGTACTTCAGAATTCTCTATCTTCTCTGCGATGAAATGTCTATCAATCGTGACATGCTTTGTTCGATCATGATGAACTGGATCCTTTGCAATGTTGATGGTTGCTTGGTTATCAAATTACAAAGGTTTGTAGAAAGGGAAAGAATTTTTGAATTTTTAGCAGGTCTTAATGTTGAATTTGACCAACTTCGGATTCAAATACTTGGTAAAGACCTTTTATCGTCTTTGAATGAGGCCTTCTCACTCATTCGGGTAGAAGAGAATGGGAGAATTGTGATGTTGGAATCCAAATTTGCTGACAGCTGAGCATTCATATCTATGAAAACCAACAAAGAAGACCTTAACCACCAACAGAATCCTCAAAACAAGGAAGCTTTCTAGCGCAGTTTTTGTAACAAGCCCCGTCACACTAGAGAGACCTACTGGAAGTTACATGGGAAGCCACATAAAGCATAGAAAGAAGGGATAAACAAGGATGTACAGGCCAAAGCCCACTTCACTGAACCTACAAACTCTGGAGATTCTGAACAAGCTAGATCAAAACTAAAAGGACTTAACAAAGAAGAGATTGAGCGTTTAAAGAGCATTATGAATTTTATTAGCCCGATCAGGTGATTTTTCTAATTCTCATGCTCTTAATGCCTCATTAGTGTCTCCTAGGGATTCTTGGGTCGTAGATTTAGTTGCTATAGACCATATGACTACCATCTTTGATCCTAATTATTGTGTATTGCAGGATTAGGAAACGGGGAAGATGATTGGGCATGCTAAGGAAAAGGATGGACTCTACCTTCTGGAGTCTAATAGTGAAGACAAACCCTCACATCCCTTCTTGAATTTCATGACCAGAGATACTCTTAACCCTATTTGGCTTCACCATTCACCATTATCATTTAGGTCATCCTTCTTTTAGTTTGTTAAGAACCATGTTTTCTAAATTGTTTAAAAAAAGTGATCTTAACAGTTTCCATTGTGATGTGTGTGAGTTTGCCAAACATTGTCGTACTTCCTTTCCTTTGAGCAATAATAAATCTGAATTTCTGTTACGGTCCCGAGTCTGGGATCGAGTCACCGGAGATTCTTCTCCCAACAAAGGGTTTTTACCCTTGTTCTTCCTCCTGGATGTACCTATAATTGGTAATCCAACACAGCTCGTTGAAGGGAGTTGTAGCCTTGAAACTCGTTAAGAGAGAGTTTCAGATCTCGTGGTTTCTAATAAATTATGCTTGTTATTTTATTGCTGAATAACTCCCTATTTATAGGGAAATCTCCTTACAATCAAGAAGATTAATAGAACTAGAATTCCTAACTAAACAATGATTAAGAATCCTTAATAGACTCCCTTTCCTAAATAAACTCCTACTGCCAACTGAAATTCCTATCTAAGCAAGGATTTAGAATCCTTATTATCCTTAATAAACTCCTACTACTAACTAGAATTCCTATCTAAGCAAGGATTTAGAATCCTTATTTCACTCACGACATCAGTATCTTAGGCAGTAAACTTTCTGCGTCGTTCATATTTTTGTCCCACGAATGCATCCGTAACAATTTCCTTTTACTTTGATTCATTATGATATATGGGGACCTTCAAGGATACCTAATGTGTTAGCAGCTAAATGGTTTGTTACCATTATTGATGATTGCACAAGGGTCACGTGGGTCTTTCTCGTGCAAAACAAATCGGAGGTCAGTGAGATTTTTCCTAATTTCTTTCATATGATAAAAATCAGTTTGGGGTGAGCATAAAAGGGGTCAGGAGTGATCATGCCCGATAATACTTTAATCAAACCTTATCTTCTTTCTTTCAACGTGAAGTCATTATCCATTTTTCATCTTATGTTGACACACCTCAACAACATGGCGTGATCGAGCGTAAAAATAGACATTTACTTGAAAGCACTAGAGCATTATTATATCAAATGAATATCCCTAAACACTATAGGGGAGAGGCTGTTTTAACTGGAGTTCATTTGATAAATAGATTGCCTTCACGACCTTTAGAGTTCAAAACACTGGTAGAAATGCTCTATAATTTCTTCCCTAGCTTTAATATAAATAGTCTAACTCCAAGGACGTTTGGATGTGTTAGTTTTGTTCATATTCATGCTCACAATAGGGGAAAACTTGACCCATGAGTCCTAAAGTGCATCTTTGTTGGCTACTCTCCTACACAACAAGGTATAAATTTTTTTATCCTCCCTCACATAAATTCTTCATTTCCAAGGACGCGCCATTTGTTGAGAGTCAATCTTTCTTCCCTTATACTTATCTTCAGGGGGAGATGGGGAATTCTGCGGAAGATAAGTATAGGGAGACTAACTTTTTACTTGATTTATCTTTCCCAAATACACAGACTGAGTCAACCACTACTGTCCCTACACCACCTAACCAAAATAAGTCAAAAAGTGCCCAGCCAGATAACTAAAAAAAAATACTGCACCTATCCCTAACAAGCTTCTCTTAGCCTACTCACGAAGGGATATTGTCCGAACCTTACCAAAGTAGGCTCAAGGATCTAACCAGGAATCAAGTACTGAAATACAAAACCTTGAACTTGATGATTTGCATGTCCCTCTAGCTCTTACGAAGGGCACACGAACATGCACTAAATTCCCGATTTCACACTTCACTTGACAAATGTTCTCCAAGCCATAAATGTTTACTTACAAAAATAAATTCAAGTTCCACACCACAAACACTTGAGGAGGCACTTAGGGATAGGAATTGGAAAAATGCCATGGATGATGAGATGAATGCATTAATTAACAATCAAACATGGGAAATAGTGGATTCACCAAAAGGAAATAAACCAGTAGGATGTAAATGGGTAATTACAATTAAATATAAAGCAGATGGTTCATTGGAAAGATATAAAGCAAGGCTGGTAGCTAAGGGGTATTACTCAAACTTATAGGGTTGATTATCTTGAAACTTTTGCCCTAGTAGCAAAAATACGTATACTGTTATCCTTGGCAGCTAATTTTGATTGGCCTGTGTAGCAATTTGATGTAAAAAATGTCTTTTTACATGGTAATCTAAATGAAGAAGTGTACATGATAGCCCCTCCTGGATTTGAAGATAAGTTTGGGAATAAAGTATGCAAATTAAAGAAATCCTTGTATGGCCTTAAACAATCTCCTCGGGCATGGTTTGGGAGATTCACAAAGGTTATGCTAGAAATGATGTATAAGCAAAGTCAAGGAGATCACACTCTATTTATTAAATTTGCTTCAAAAAACAAAATGACAACCCTCATTGTCTATGTGGATGACATCATAGTCACAGGTAATGATCTTGAAGAGATGAAACACCTCAAATTTAAACTTGCCCTTGAGTTTGAAATCAAAGATTTAGGGAAGTTGAAATATTTTTGGGGCATAGAAGTAGCTCGTTTGAAAGAGGGAATTTTTCTATCCCAACGCAAGTATATTTTGGATCTTCTAGAAGAAACTGGAATGATGGGGTGCAAACCGATTGATACACCTATAGAACAGAATCATAGACCAAGCAAGGCCAAAGATGATGAACCTGCTGACAGGGGGAGGTATCAAAGACTAGTGGGAAGACTAATTTATTTGTCACATACTAGGCCTAACATAGCATATGTAGTAATTGTAATTAGTCAGTTCATGCATGTCCCTAAAAATGTCCATCTTCAAGCAATGTATAGGGTATTGAGGTACCTTAAAACTACCCCTGGCAGAGGGATTATGTTTAAGAAAAATGACAATAAAACAGATGATGCTTATACAAATGCATGGCAAGTTCAAGCATTTATAGAAGGTCAACCATTGGGTACTGCATTATGTTTTTGGGCAATCTTATCACTTGGAGAAGTAAGAAGCAATCAGTTGTGGCTAGATCAAGTCCTGAGGTAGAGCTTAGAGCTATGGTTCACAGTATATGTGAGCTCTTGTGGATTCATATCATCCTGAATGATTTGGAAGTTAGGTGGCAAGGACCTATGAAGCTCTACTATGACAATAAGTCAGCTATTAGTATTGCTCATAACCCAGTACAGCATGACAGAACTAAACACATTGAGATTGATAGCACTTCATTAAAGAAAAATTGGAAAGTGGGCTTATTTGCACCCCATACGTTCCTACTGCCAAGCAGATGGCAAATGTATTGACTAAGGGGTTGGCAAATGCACAATTTCAAGATGTTATAAGCAAGCTGGGAATGCAAGACATCTATGTGCCTACCAGCTTGAGGGGGAGTGATGAAAATCAGAACAATGATTTAGAGAAACTATTTCCTAATCATAAAATAGGAAACAAGAAGATATCATGGATATTTACTTTAGGAAATTTCTGTAAATAGGGAATATTGTTGTAAATAGGAAATATTTTAGTTAATTAAATTAAGCTAGGACTTGTGTATAAATTCAAAGGGACTTGTGCAAAATAAGAAAAACGATTGCTTCTTTCTTCAAATACTTGTTGTAAATTTTAGAGGTATGCAAAATAACAGCTCTTATTCAAATTTTGATACTTATATGTATACATTGATTATCAAGAGAGAAATGCACTGCAAAATGTTCTATCTAGATTCATTCCAGAATGTGAATACAAAGTCATAACACAAGCAATGTGCAAGATAATATGGATATATCAACTATTATCTAAAATTGGATTTAAAGTCTCAATACCAGCAAAATTATGATGTGATAATCAGGCTATTCTACATGTTGCTTTTAATCTCGTGTTTTATGAAAGAACTAAACATATTAAATTGAATATCACTTAATTCGCGAAAAAAGTACAACACAACTTGATTTCAACAAAATATGTTAAAAGTGAAGAGCAACTCAGAGATATATTTACAAAAGGCCTAAGTGATACCCAAATCAATTACATTTGTAACAAGTTGGGCATGATTAATATCTATACTCCAAGTTGAGGGGGAGTGTTACAGATTGAGCATTAATTGTATTTTCTATTACAGGGATTATAATCCCTTGATCATAGAGATTATATTCCCTAAATCAGTCCTGCAAATGTGTGTGTGTGTGTGTATATATATATATATCCTTATCTCTATACATTGATTTGATTATCAAAAGAGAGAGAGAGACAATTCATTCTCTACAAAACTAAAGTTCAGTTCTCATGTGCATATGTATTTAAAATTTGAGACAAAAATATTGTTGTATACTGAAAGAAAAACCAAAAGCGTGTGAATTGAGAAAAGTTATGCTTTCTCTATGACAAAACAAAGGAATGAAGCTTCGTATCACCCAAAAACTACATCAACTTGTTGGATATCTATGTCTCAAATAGTATAGTAAATTTTGGCCCTTTTTCATTCATTAGCATGGTATGAGCAAAATGGATACATAGGTTTTATGACCCCTGAGATAGGTCTTAGGTCAAGTTTTCGTTTGAATCTGAAAAAAAAAAAGAGTAATATTTTGCATTTTGAACTGAAGTGGGCAAAGTGCATTCACTAAAATAATAAGATTACTTACGAAACACCAAGATTGAGAATGTCTTCCACCCAGATTTCACCTTTACCCTCAAATCCACATCTATTCTACACAGTTAACAAAATTCAAGATTATTTTAGTATGAGAGCATCAATAAACGTAGGTGAGTTAAAGGCAGCTTTGACAATAGGATTTTGTCAATCAAACTATGCAACCTTGCAAAGGATTTTTCATGTACAAGATTGGGAAGTTTAATTGGTAAAACTAGCTTGCACTTGGCGTGATTGAAAAACTGTGTTCTCTGATCACATCAAAGGCATAGTAATCCTTTGTCATAAGAACATAAATTTGATTACTGACGTTCTTGTTTACAGTCCATTCTTTTAAATGTTCAAATGTTCTTACTTGACCCATTGTGTCACTCAAACTTCCAGTAAATTTTGTATTGAATAGCAAAGTACATTGGAAATTTACATAGAAGGGCAATAAATAGAATAAACAGACACTAGAACATGATTAAAAAATTGGAAATTTTTTTCTTATTTTCCAATGTTCAATGCATAGCATATCTTCGTAATGAATAGTTTTAAATGGATAATTGCATTGTTGACATGGCAAGGGTACCAGGTTTCTAATGAGCAACTAAAGGCTATTCAATCAAACAAATCATATCATAATGAGAAGAATCAGCACAATAATCCCAAGAAATAGCATAAAATAGGTAAGGTTATAGGTCAGATGCTCATAAGCAACTCAACAACAAATAAATTTAAGCCCAATACTGTGTTTGAATTATTTGTTTTGCATTTCAGCCATGTGTTTCACAACATATGCAAATTGCATTATGTATTTGTTTGTGCTAAAAGAGTAATCATTACCCATTATACTGGTTAACTAAGAAATAGTTTTCAATTCACGTCAAGAACTCACAGGATTGAACTTCACAGCGGTAGCTTGTCCAATCTCATCCTCAGATAAGACTCCAACTTCGATGAGCTCCAAGAGTTCTTTCCTTGAGATATTCCATTCTTGGTCCCTCTAATATTTAGTACAATTCATCCATTAAAAGCCATTAACTGACATTGTATCTTGCATAAACTGACATTAGCTTATACCCCTTTCAGCACATTTCTCTCCACGATGGCTACTTGAAGACCTTTGATACGCAAAGCTGTAGCGACAAAGATTCCCAAAGTACCTCCACAAACTACCACATCGTACTTCACAACTTCTTTGTCTATCATAACAGTGTTGTGGCTTGACTTCCCAGGGAAACTTGAAACAACCTGCTGAGGTTCTTGAGGAACTGTATTAAAAGTTAATATAAATTTCAAGGTGTATAAGACACGGAATTACTTGTCGGAATGTCCAAGAAAAGAAATGGAATAATTTTGTATCAATTTCCTTTGGTTTTATTTTTCTCGTTAATGAGATGAACTCTTACATTTTTTAGCAGAACAAATACTTGACCAAATGCCGTCCAACCTTTTCAGTGCATCATACGAATATGCGCCGCCAGCACCACCAACTTCACTACTCAATGAAATGCTCTCCATTATTCTCTACAAGAATAGAAGAACATCAATTCACATTGACAAACATACACATGCCCACCATATGAGGTGTAAAACCTTGCCTGGGTTCTAGATGGAATGGCTTGTGCTAACAAGAACATTCTCCTTCGGGCCGTCTCCTTTCTTCTCTGTACCAACGGTCTTCCCTTCGGATTGCTTAACAAGAACATTCTCCTTCGGGCCGTCTCCTTTCTTCTCTGTACCAACGGTCTTCCCTTCGGGTTGTTAAGCAACCCGTTAGATATTCCAAGTTGAAGAATCGTCATACTAAACCAAACCCAAAAGCTTTCAGTTGATCCTCCGCTGTTCTCGTTCCTTTTAGTATATCGTCAATCTCCAACGAAAATTGACGAGAAGAGGACACGTTAACGGCCGAAACTGTCTCATACTTTCTTTTCTTTTTTCTTTTATTAATTTCATTATCCGTAAAAGCGTGACTGGAAGATCCGGTGTCCGGTAAGTAGTCACATCACTAACGTCTGTCCTGAGGATTAAAGCGGTAACAAGATAAGCCTCAAGCTGCTGTGGTAGGGTTCTCAGGCACACATTAATTTGGGTTTCGAGCTGGGGTGTACGCCAACTAACATGTAAGACATCGTTGATCCTTCTTGTCCTCCCTATTCGTTGATTATATTTCTTTAACGTTCTTTGAATTCATTTCTTATTAAATTTTGTTTACTCAGTCATGAGGGAAAACAAAGGGAATGAAACAGAGACTCCTTTTTTGTTTGTTTTGGGAAATGCAGTTTGAGGGCCAAATTTAGTTGGTCTAAGCTATCATCATTTGCTTCACCGTTCTTCTTGAGCTAGTCCTCCTTTCGGAACCTAGCTGGAAAGGTTAGGGTGAGTTTTGGGGCTTCTCTTCAGTTAATTCAATCATCTGTTGCGTCTCCCACAAATGTATTTTGTTATGAGATGTAATGGATATATCTACGGTTCTTTCGTGAAGTGGGAAAACGGGTTTAAGTAGATTTATCAAAAGACGATGGAAAACAAGTTTGAATTTCTTGCTTCAATTCAACATTACTGCTTTTGTAAGCTGAATAAATGCTCAAGTGAATGTTTAAATTTCTTGTGGAAGAAGATTAACATAAAATTAGCTGCTGTTACTTGAGATTCTGTTAAAACTTCTAATGATTTACTCCATCTTGGTAGCTGGAACTTGGTACATTCTCTGCACATAATCTAGGATATATACTACTTGACGTTGATTATCTATTGTGGATGTTCTAAAATTTCTTTTTAGAGAACAGATATTTTGGCCATTTTGAGGAGGCGTCAATTGAGCATGGCTGTAGCAAGTGTGGTGGCATCGGCAACCTTTAGCTGCTCCTGTGTCAGCAGGGCCACTAGAAACCATCAACGATTAAAGTCTACTGTTGGGCAATGTCACAGTGTAAAAGCAATGCAAATGGAGAAACCTCTTGAGGACTTGTACAATGTGAGGGTTGAAAGGAGAGTCTCATCACAGCGACTGGCAGAGCTTGGAGTTTCAAGGTGGTCAGTGTGGAAGACTGGGAAGTGTAAGTTGCCATGGGACTGGCAGGTTGATCAGCTTGTTTACATAGAAGAAGGAGAGGTTAGAGTGGTGCCTGAGGGCAGCCAACGTTACATGAGCTTTACGACCGGAGACCTTGTTCGTTACCCCAAGTGGTTTGAGGCTGACCTCTTTTTCAATGGTCCGTATCAAGAACGTTATAGTTTCCGAGCATATGGAGATGATTGTTGACCCCATTTCATGAGGAACATTTTACCTTTCACTTGTTGTTATGTTAAATATCATAGCACTCCGTAATTTTGGGTGATTCAATTTCACAATCTCTTGTCGCAACGGCTGTTCTGTTGCGTTTGAGCAAAAATAATTCGCTAACACCGCCGTTACGACGGAGGTTAGAAAACCAAATGATATTTAACATAGAAAAATAAGGGTGACAGAGATGAAGGCATAACTGATTTTGATTCAGTGGTGACTGGTGTTTCTTCTTATCTTAATTCAAGATTACAGATGGACTTCTCATATTGCACTTGGCAATACTGTAGTAATATAAGTACACTACAAGGATAAAGTTCGTTTTACTATTATTTAATTAGAAATTAAGAGACTGATCAGTT